>BDSI01000223.1:0-114211 GCA_003117195.1 Eudorina sp. 2006-703-Eu-15
TCTTGTTCTTGTTCTTGTTCTTGTTCTTGTTCTTGTTCTTGTTCTTGTTCTTGTTCTTGTTCTTGTTCTTGTTCTTGTTCTTGTTCTTGTTCTTGTTCTTGTTCTTGTTCTTGTTCTTGTTCTTGTTCTTGTTCTTGTTCTTGTTCTTGTTCTTGTTCTTGTTCTTGTTCTTGTTCTTGTTCTTGTTCTTGTTCTTGTTCTTGTTCTTGTTCTTGTTCTTGTTCTTGTTCTTGTTCTTGTTCTTGTTCTTGTTCTTGTTCTTGTTCTTGTTCTTGTTCTTGTTCTTGTTCTTGTTCTTGTCTTGTTCTTGTTCTTGTCTTGTTCTTGTCTTGTTCTTGTTCTTGTTTGTCTTGTTCTTGTTTCTTGTTCTTGTTCTTGTTTTCTTGTTCTTGTTCTTTTGTTCTTGTTTTTTGTTCTTGTCTTGTTCTTGTTCTTTGTCTTGTTCTTCTGTTCTTGTTCTTGTTCTTGTTCTTGTTCTTGTTCTTGTTCTTGTTCTTGTTCTTGTTCTTGTTCTTGTTCTTGTTCTTGTTCTTGTTCTTGTAGGTGATTGCTTGAACTGCATTTTCCATGATTTGTTCCCTGCAAAAGCCAGCAACATTGATTAGTAATTGTATCAATGTGTACATACTCATCTTGGTTCCTGCACAGGATGACAGTGTGCAGACCTGGATTCAAACATCAAGCAGTGTGGCTGGTAAGCAGCAGAAATCCTAGTGCTTTGCATTGATGTGATGATTGAGACAGGAAACATACAGAACTGACTAGGGAGCACCATTACAAACAAACCAACCACTACTCCTCTCAAGTTATGTATTGTAGAGTTTCCGCTGGGCCCTGGGTACATTTACATAATGGTGAGGGTATGCAGGTGCTACAACCTTGCTGGTTTGCTTTGTGTGCATGTTGTCCCTGCTGCAGGCTTCAACTTGGTCCCTTACTACACTCAATGGGGTTTCCCCATTACCAATGCGACGAAGATAATGACTGCAAAATTTCCTGTATGGCGCTCAAATCCCTTCATCATGCAGCAGCACTGATTGCAGCAGATTAACTTCATTTCGACATGATGAAAGTATGTTCAACAAACAGGAATGAACATGGTGTTGCTGCAGCGCATGTTGCCATTTTCCGTTATGCTAATTGTGCACACAGACCTCATCCAAACACTTGTGGCATCCCAGTCCATGTCACATGAAATTGTGAATGAAATTGCGAGCAGACATAGCAGGCCCGGAACCTGAAGTGAATTACCACTACTTCCATTCGGGTGCCTTCTGATGAAGTAACTACCCTTGCATGGGGGTAGGCCCCGACACATTATGTCCTGGTTCCTTCAGAAATAAAAAAATGATGGGCAAGCTGATCAACGGGGGCTTTCCCTTGTCTGCTGCACCCAGGTCGGTGTTTCTGGCGCTTCAGTTCGGATTATTTTGTACATGTTTGGTGTGCTGCCTTTAGGATTTCTGAGTACTTCTCCCACGACCATTGGGTCAGGGACTGAACGGGTCACCATTAGCAAGGAGGGCAAGGTAATCCCGGACCGAGCCTGATCATGTACATAGTAATACGGACTTCCAATTTCTTGTGCCTGAGTGCAAGGTAGGCTACAGGGGCGGTTGTTTGTGAGTTGGGCTTTGAGTGGCTGCTAAATAACGGTGCCATTGGCTCCATTGGCATGTGAGCGGTCACTGCGGCCTGGCCATAATACACCCGGAGGCGGCGGGCCCTGGGAATTTGGGCCTTTTGGTATGACTTGTTGAACTGCAGTTACTGTAATAAGGGCTGTTTGCGCCTTTGTTAGTTGGAGTCGAAATTATCAAGTGCCGGTGATGGTTGACTGTTCATCTACATAAAAAATACTTCTGCTTCTGTGATTGTTCCCATGTAAGTCTTGTGTGAGGCAACTACGGCCCCAAGCGTCTGCCTGTTCTAGTAGTAGTAGTAGTACCGTTACAGTGTGGATACACTTCCGGGCCCTGTCTAAGGGTTTATGTCGCGGTTTTTATATGATGCTATAGGACACCTTCAACCATCATCACACCGAACCTATGCCATATGAACCGAGGGTCCAAGGCGGTTGATCCTGCCAACTAAGGATCCCACCTCATCCATTCACCCGCACATCCATAGAGACAGAGGGTTCAGCAACCACCACCGATCAAGCGTGCGAATGTCAATCCATCAACTGTGATCTCAACTCCACATCTTAGCAGCTAGCCATAATCTCATGCTCCGAACAATGTCGGGGGTCACCCTGGGACTCGAACCCAGGACCTTGAACCGCCTAACCGCGGTAGTGTCACCTGACCTGACCTGTTCTGACTTAGCTCTATGTGAGTCCCAGTGGACCTACGGTGGCGGCAGCTAGCCACAGCCACATTTGGATTGAATCCGAAGAGTTTCCTTGCCAACAGCCGACTATAATCTTTGGGCGACGGCTACTTCTAAGGCTCCTCCTGCAGGTAAATTATACAAGCTCGGTGAGTTGGCACACGAGCTTGGCTGCAGGTTTGGGTTGCTGTGATAGCCTGCTGCGGTTACCATTGGTTTACACGTCCGCATTTGCCTACCTACCAACACAATATTATCATGACATCAATATGGAATCATGTGATTCCCCTTAAGTCATTTTTCTCTGAAAGGGACATTACAAGGACAAGGGGGCAGAAGCAGACCAAGCAGCAAGCCGGGGAAAAAAGCCAGGCGGCGAGCCAGAGCCACAACCTACGACCGAGCCCCAGAGGCGCCAACCAGAAGGAAAGGAGACCAAGCAACGCCAACCTCACAGACCGGACAGGGACAGGGCGGGACAGGGTTGCAGAGGGAGACAGATCTCCCAAAGCGGCAAAGCAGCACAACAAGGCCGCACCTTTTTTTTTTTTTCTCTCCCTCTGCCGCCCTGTCCCTGTCCCCGTCCTGTCTGTGAGGTTGGCGTTGCTTGGTTCCCTTTCCTTCTGGTTGGTGCCTCTGGGGCTCGGTTGCGGTGTGGTGGTCTTCGCTTGCCGTCTGGCCTTCTTCCCGGCTTGCTGCTTGGTCTGCTTCCGTCCCTTTGTCCTTGTAACGTCCCTCTCAGAAAAAAAAAAAAAAAAAAAAAGGGGCAGGGCTCGGTGTCAGCGGCTTGGTGGTGGCACCAGACGGCCCACAGCCAGGTGGCCCGAAGGGCGGTCCAGAGGGTTTGCAGGCCCGGGCTGGTTGGGTACTGGCCCCAGGCGGCGGCCCAGTCTCCCAGCAGCAGTTCAACGCTCATCATTGGGGGGCCGGGCCCCCCGGTGATGGCCCCCAGAGAGCCACCAGCCACTCACGAGCACCCTGGTACGCCGGGCAGGCCACAAAGATGTGGGTCAAGCTGTCCAGGCACGGTTCTGGCCGCCATCGCCGTGGCTGCTGCTGCTGTGGCTGCTGCTGTGGCTGCTGCTGTGGCTGTTGGCAGGGTGGGTGGCTGCAGGCGGCGCGGTCTGGCCGGCCTTTGGTTGCTAGGTACAGGCCGCACGGGGGCCGTGCATGGTGCAGCCGCCACACCAGGGCCTTGGCCCGGTTGCTGGCCGGGCTGTCCCACAGCCGCTGCCAGGTCTTGTGCTTCTGGGCCGCCGTGGGTGCACCCAAGCCCGGCGGGTCTGGCGGTTCAGGCGGGTCAGGTGGGTCTGGCAGGTCAGGTGGGTCCGGCGGGGCGGGTGGGTCCACGGGGGCCAGCTGATCTGGTAGGTCCGGCGGGCTCCCTTGCAGCGGCCCTGCGGGGTGGTGGTTGATGAAGGTAGATGGCCCAGCTGTCGAGGGGCCTGCCCCTGGGTCCCCCCGGCTGTGAGGACGCCGCTGAGTTGCCGGCAGCTGAGTGACACTGGCTGTGAACGGGGAGAGTGGGTTGCAACGTGGCCGCATCCAGGCTGCAGGCTGGACTGGGTGCATCCTGAACTAGCTGCTATGGCTGGGGGCCCGGTTGGCTGCATGCTGCCGTCTCCATTCCTCCTCCAGGACTGTGAGTGCACTGCGATTACCCGGGAGTGTAGGCCACGCAGCGGGCGTCAGGGGTCCTGGGCCATGGTCTCCCAAAGCCAGGCGTGCAGCTGTGAGACGGCGGCGGGTTTCGCAGACTGTGTAGTGTACCAGTGGCAGGGCGCCGTGGCCATGACTGAGGGGGTGGCACTGCACCTCGCTCCAGGGGCCCAGGAGCTGGTTCTCGGTTGGCCACAAGGCCGGCCGCTCAGCCGGTGGGGCAGCCTGGTACGCCAGCCGCTCCGCCAGGGACCAGAAGCGGCGCGGCTTTTTGCCTGGTAGGACACAGGCCGCCAGCCACGCTTCAGGGGCCGCTGCCCCGGCCGCTGTTGGTTCAGGGGTGACGGACGGCCGCTGGGCAGGGCAGCCAGTAGAGCTCCGGACGGGCTGCGGACCCAGTTGCTGTCCAGTGACACTTGCCAATTTGCTGCTTCAGGAAGTTCTGCGGTCAGGAGGCCACCTGGCAGGAGCTGGTGCCAGTCTGGAGGCACGGCAGCTAGCACAGCCTGCAGTTGGGGGTCACGCTGGGCCAGGGCTGGGGCTGCACGCAGGGCTGCCACGGTGCACGGTGCGTCGATGGGTCCGCCCTCAGGCATACCGGGGGGCTGGAATGGCTGTCCTGTCACTGGGTCCCGAAGGGCTGCATTGTAGTACAGCGGCTCATGCAGCAGCGCCCGCACGTCAGTGCCCTCAGGGTAAGGCAGCCGGCAGGGCTGTGAGGCCCGGAAGGATGTCACCAGGCTGGCCAGGTACGGGGGCAGGTTTGCCGGTGGGTCCACCGTCCCAAACACCCAACCCCAGCCGGCGGTCCCCCGGGGGGCCCAGTTAGCGAAGAGGGAGCGCATGATCAGCTTCCAGGGCTGCCGGCCTGGTTGGGCTAACTGCGCCAGGGTCTTGCCATGCAGCGCTGCAAGGAAGGAGTCAAGGTCAATGTGACCAACCCCGCCACACTCGTGGTCTTGGTATGCCACCACTGGATCCGGCTTCAGCAGTGCACGACCATTGCACACCAGGGTAGCATCTTCAGGCAGCAACGACCAGGCTGTGAAGCCGTCGATGCACTTCCGCAGCGCTGCCAGCTGTGGTGGGGAGGGCTGGACAAAGGAGAAGTGGAAGGCAAGGGCATTGCCCAATACCTGCTTGGCCACGTGGACCCTGCCAACGAAGCTGAGGCCATGCCGCCGCCACACCTGCCCGATGTTGTTCAGCCGTTGGATACGGCTGGCGTAGCAGAGGTTGGCCGCCAGGGTGGTGTCAGTGGTGAGCGGTACCCCAAGGTGGCGGGGCGGCTCCTCCCCAGGGAGAGGGAATTTGGCGCCCGTTGCCTCATTCACACCCCAGACCACACGGTGGGTGCCGAGCACCAGCCCCTTGCTTTTGCTGGCATTCTCCTTGGCGTTACTGGCCCGGCAGAAGAGCTGGACCGCTGCTTTGGCGACGGGGCCGTCCTCGTCAACGTCCCGGACCGTGAGGACAGTATCGTCAGCATGGTGCGACACGGGCGGTGCAGGCTGTCCACTGGGGAGGGTGGGCGTGCGTAGCTGGCCTGAGGCGCATAGATGGTGCAGGTACGCCGTGAGTGGCTCAAGCTGCAGGACCCAGAGGACGGGCGACAGGGTGCTGCCCTGCTCGAGGCCGTTCCGGACCGGGAACGGGGCGGACAGCTGGCCGTTGACCACAACACGGGAAGACCCATCCGACGTGAGGAGGCGGATCCACCGCTGCATGTTGGGCCCAAATCCCTTGGACTCCACCACTCGGTACAGCCACGGGCGGTGGACCCGGTCGTAGGCTTTCTCAATGTCCAGGAAGAGGAGGGCCGCGGATTGCTGGGACTGTTGCACATGCTCAGCCAGGGCCAGGTGGTACAGGATGTTGTCCCGGATATCTCGCCCCGCGATAAAGGCTGTTTGGAGCGGGTCCACCAGGTAATCCAGGGCCGGCTGGAGGCGATTGCTGACCACCTTGCAGACGATTTTGTAGTCACACTGCAGGAGGGTGATGGGCCGGTAGCTGCTGAGGTCCGGCCGAGGCAGGCGCTTCCCCTTATAGATGAGAGAGATGATCCCTTCACGCCAGCTGCGGGGCAGGGATGCAGCAGCGGCCGCCCCGGAGGCGACGGAGCCCTGGTGGAAGGCTTCATTGGCGGCTGCAAGGAGCGGCGGCCCCAGCTGCTCCCACAGGACACGATAGACCTCGTACGGAACACCATCCGAACCCGGGGCCTTGCCATTCTGGCATGAAGCCAGGGCCACCATGAGTTCCTCCAACTGGAGTTCCCCCTGGGCCCCTGCGCCATCAGAGCTGTCCCGCAGGTCGTCTGGCAGTCGCCGGCGAAGGTGGCTGAGTAGCAGGTCCTGGGCAGCGGGGTCCACCTCCCCAACTCGGAACAGGCCCGTGGGGCTGTCACTGCTGTACATGGCGTGGGCGGCCGTGGTGATGGTCTCACCGGCATTCGCGCTGGTCAGGGGGACTGGCTCGGGCTGCCCTGGGGCGAGCAGGTGGGTGATGGGTTCCCTGACCTTAGCCTCCCGGCCGAGCTGGTGGAACCAGCCGGTGCCTTTGTCTCCATGCCGGGTGTAGGCGGCATCCAGGGCGGCATTGCGGCGGGTTGAGGCCTGGGCCACACTGTTATTTTTTTTTTTTTACTGTCAGCCAGCTGCTTGCAGGCGCGAGCGGCGTCCAGGCTAACAGGAGAGCCAGGGGCACTGCCATGCTGGGCCGCCAGAGCTGCGGCTGCGGCCTGCTGTGCAGCACGAAGGTCGGCCACTTGCTCGCGGAGATGCTGGCGGTGGAGCTGGTCAGCCACCAGCCGCAGCCGGCCTTTGACCCACTCCCAAGTTTCCCTGGCATCCACGGGGGGAACACGTTGCTGGGCCGCCTGGAGCTCGGACTGGACCGCAGCCTTAAGGCGCGGCAGCAGGCTGGGATGGTAGAGGAGATAGGTGGGAAACATCCAGCCGCTGCGGCCGAGTGGGGGCAAGCCAGGCAGCGCCAGCTCGAGCAGGACACCATGATGGTCACCGGGCGCCCCCGGGGCAAGCTGTATGTGGGCCACGTATGCAGCCAGTGGCCGGCTGATCAGCCAGCGATCCAGGCGGGCGGTGGCCGCCCGGTTGGCGGCGGCTGGATAAGTGTAGCCAAGGTCGGGCCGACCCGCGGGCCAGGGGTCCACCAGGTCTGCAGCGGTCTTGTAACGTCCCTCTCAGAAAAAAAAAAAAAGCGGAGATAAGGTGCTGGAGCTGCTGCCGGCCGGCCGCCCTGTTACGAGACAGTTCGGCTTCCTCCGATGGGCCCAGAGTGCAGTTGAGGTCGCCCCCAAGTATGACGTGGCGGTCGGTGTCCAAGTATGGCTGCAGTCCTGTGAAGAAGTCTGGCTTTTCGGCTGCTGCTGGCGGGGCATACACACTGAGGAGCCGCAGCCGAAGGTGCAGGACGTCCCAGTCCCAGCAGACGACACGGCCAGCGTCGTCCTGTTTGGAGCCTTGTTGCACGAGGCCAGGTTGAGGGCCTCCAGTGTTGGGTTGGCGAGGGAGGGGTGTGCCTGCTTGCTGCGCCCCGCAGGGTACCAGCCCTGGACGTTTCCCTTGCTCGTGGCGTGCTCGTGCTCTGCCGGGCCGGCGTCTGTTGGTATGGCTGGTGGAGCGGCGCCCTGTTGTGCGGCCCTGCGGTGTGCTCGTGCTTGAGACCCTACCGAGCGGCACCCGGGTTCGGCCGTGACGTGCTTGGCGCCTTGGTGTGCTCGTGCCCTGGCCTCCTGTGCCTTGGGCGGCACCTCGGTGCTTTTGGGTTCGTGCGCGCCTGGGGGGTCTGTTTTTGGGGGGTGGGGGGTTTGGGTTCCTTCTGTTGGGCGGTCTGGTGTGTCCCCTTCTGTTGGGAGTTCCGGTGTTCCCTGGGGCTGCTGCAGGTTGTTGCTTCCGTTGTTTGCTTTGTGTCTTCTGTGGCTGCTGCAGTTGGGTGTTGCCCTGCTTCTTTGGGTAGTGTTTGCCTCGTTGCTGTGTTCTGGTTTTGTAGCTGTTTTTCTTTTCTTTTTTTTTGTTTTTTGTTGTTTGTTGGTGGGTGGGTCGTCTTTGGCCTTCCGTCTCGCCTGGTGGCCTGGAGTAGGAGGTGCGGCCTTGTTGTGCCGTTTTGCCGCTTTGGGAGCTTTTCTCTCCCTCTGCCGCCCTGTCCCTGTCCCCGTCCTGTCTGTGCGGTTGGCGTTGCTTGGTTCCCTTTCCTTCTGGTTGGTGCCTCTGGGGCTCGGTTGCGGTGTGGTGGTCTTTGCTTGCCGTCTGGCCTTCTTCCCAGCTTGCTGCTTGGTCTGCTTCCGTCCCTTTGTCCTTGTAACGTCCCTCTCAGAAAAAAATAAGGGACGGTTGGTCACCCTCCGTCTCGTCACACCCCTAACAACTTGCCAGTGGCTGGGGTCGATCCCAGGACCTCCCGGGGGGAATTGCGAGGTTTCCCTGTTGCCAGCCAATGCGCCTCATTGTCACCTTCTGGGGGTGCTGGTAAGTTCGTATCGTCCCCGGTAGGACTTGAATCCGGGTCACCCGGGCCAAATGTTGTGCCTTAACATTTGGTGTAGGAACTTACCTTAGGTATCTCCTTCTGTTGGGAGTTGCGGTGTTTCCTGGGGCTGCTGCAGGTTGTTGCTTCCGTTGTTTGTTTTGTTTTTTTTCTGTGGCTGCTGCAGTTGGGTGTTGCCCTGCTTCTTTGGGTTGTGTTTGCCTCGTTGCTGTGTTTTGGTTTCGTAGCTGTTTTTTTGTTTTTTTGGGTTTTGTTGTTTGTTGGTGGGTGGGTCTTCCTTGGCTTTCCGTCTCGCCTGGTGGCCTGGAGTAGGAGGTGCGGCCTTGTTGTGTCGTTTTGCCGCTTTGGGCGCTTTTCTCTCCCTCTGCCGCCCTGTCCCTGTCCCCGTCCTGTCTGTGAGGTTGGCGTTGCTTGGCCTCTGGGGCTTGGTTGCGGTGTGGTGGTCTTTGCTTGCCGTCTGGCCTTCTTCCCGGCTTGCTGCTTGGTCTGCTTCCGTCCCTTTGTCCTTGTAACGTCCCTCTCAGAAAAAAAAAAAAAGAGATCGCGCACGGGTGCGTGGCGGCGCGGCCGCGCTGCCGCAGTTTTTTTTTTTTTTTTTTCTGAGAGGGACGTTACAAGGACAAAGGGACGGAAGCAGACCAAGCAGCAAGCCGGGAAGAAGGCCAGACGGCAAGCAAAGACCACCACACCGCAACCAAGCCCCAGAGGCCAAGCAACGCCAACCTCACAGACAGGACGGGGACAGGGACAGGGCGGCAGAGGGAGAGAAAAGCGCCCAAAGCGGCAAAACGACACAACAAGGCCGCACCTCCTACTCCAGGCCACCAGGCGAGACGGAAAGCCAAGGAAGACCCACCCACCAACAAACAACAAAACCCAAAAAAACAAAAAAACAGCTACGAAACCAAAACACAGCAACGAGGCAAACACAACCCAAAGAAGCAGGGCAACACCCAACTGCAGCAGCCACAGAAAAAAAACAAAACAAACAACGGAAGCAACAACCTGCAGCAGCCCCAGGAAACACCGCAACTCCCAACAGAAGGAGATACCTAAGGTAAGTTCCTACACCAAATGTTAAGGCACAACATTTGGCCCGGGTGACCCGGATTCAAGTCCTACCGGGGACGATACGAACTTACCAGCACCCCCAGAAGGTGACAATGAGGCGCATTGGCTGGCAACAGGGAAACCTCGCAATTCCCCCCGGGAGGTCCTGGGATCGACCCCAGCCACTGGCAAGTTGTTAGGGGTGTGACGAGATTTTTTTTTTTTCTGAGAGGGACGTTACAAGGACAAAGGGACGGAAGCAGACCAAGCAGCAAGCCGGGAAGAAGGCCAGACGGCAAGCAAAGACCACCACACCGCAACCGAGCCCCAGAGGCACCAACCAGAAGGAAAGGAAACCAAGCAACGCCAACCTCACAGACAGGACGGGGACAGGGACAGGGCGGCAGAGGGAGAGAAAAGCTCCCAAAGCGGCAAAACGGCACAACAAGGCCGCACCTCCTACTCCAGGCCACCAGGAGAAACGGAAGGCCAAAGACGACCCACCCACCAACAAACAACAAAAAACAAAAAAAAGAAAAGAAAAAACAGCTACAAAACCAGAACACAGCAACGAGGCAAACACTACCCAAAGAAGCAGGGCAACACCCAACTGCAGTAGCCACAGAAGACACAAAGCAAACAACGGAAGCAACAACCTGCAGCAGCCCCAGAGAACACCGGAACTCTCAACAGAAGGAGACACACCAGACCGCCCAACAGAAGGAACCCAAACCCCCCACCCCCAAAAACAGACCCCCCAGGCTCGCACGAACCCAAAAGCACCGAGGTGCCGCCCAAGGCACAGGAGGCCAGGGCACGAGCACACCAAGGCGCCAAGCACGTCACGGCCGAACCCGGGTGCCGCTCGGTAGGGCCTCGAGCACGAGCACACCGCAGGGCCGCACAACAGGGCGCCGCTCCACCAGCCACACCAACAGACGCCGGCCCGGCAGAGCACGAGCACGCCACGAGCAAGGGAAACGTCCAGGGCTGGTACCCTGCGGGGCGCAGCAAGCAGGAACACCCCTCCCTCGCCAACCCAACACTGGAGGCCCTTACCCCTACAACACTGGCCCCCCTAGACCCCAGCACCCTCGAGGCCCCCCACAAAGCCGAACTGAAACCCCCTGTCACTTCTGCCCTACACAAACCGGAAACGGCTCACACAACAAACCCCCCTGAGCTGGGCTGAGCTGATGCTGTAGCTGTAGCTGCGAGCTGAAAACTAATCTGACACTACTGCGGCGGCAGCCTGTGGGGCTGGCACAGGGTGGGCCAGGGACAGATGGACCCGCAGCCTGGGCGCCTGCCCTTCGGCACGCTCGACAGAGCACAGGACACCTTCATGCGCCCATGAGGCTTCGAAGGCGTCCAGCGGAGCTGTCTTCAGCTGGGCGGTGATGTGAGAGAGTGGCAACCCAGCCATGGTGTCGTCGGGCAACGCTGCCATCCGGAAATGCGCCCACATGTGCCGTTGGAGCTCGCTGACCACCTGGGTGACGACCGCGTCGGAGGGGCAGGGCTCGGTGTCAGCAGCTTGGTGGTGGCACCAGACGGCCCACAGCCAGGTGGCCCGAAGGGCGGTCCAGAGGGTTTGCAGGCCCGGGCTGGTTGGGTACTGGCCCCAGGCGGCGGCCCAGTCTCCCAGCAGCAGTTCAACGCTCATCATTGGGGGGGTGGGCCCCCCGGTGATGGCCCTCCAGAGAGCCACCAGCCACTCACGAGCACCCTTGTACGCCGGGCAGGCCACAAAGATGTGGGTCAAGCTGTCCATGCACAGTTCTGGCCGCCATCGCCGCGGCTGCTGCTGCTGTGGCTGCTGCTGTGGCTGTTGGCAGGGTGGGTGGCTGCAGGCGGCGCGGTCCGGCCGGCCTTTGGTTGCGAGGTACAGGCCGCACGGGAGCCGTGCATGCTGCAGACGCCACACCAGGGCCTTGGCCCGGTTGCTGGCCGGGCTGTCCCACAGCCGCTGCCAGGTCTTGTGCTTCTGGGCCGCCGTGGGTGCACCCAAGCCCGGCGGGTCTGGCGGTTCAGGCGGGTCAGGTGGGTCTGGCAGGTCAGGTGGGTCCGGCGGGGCGGGTGGGTCCACGGGGGCCAGCTGATCTGGTAGGTCCGGCGGGCTCCCTTGCAGCGGCCCTGCGGGGTGGTGGTTGATGAAGGCAGATGGCCCAGCTGTCGAGGGGCCTGTCCCGTCTGGAGGTTTAACAAGTAGGGGTCGGCTTCCTCGAAGCCGGAAAAGGGCGGGGCCCCCTATAATCCGTACAGGCCGCTTGCTTTAGAAGGAAAACTCTATTACCGCGCAACAGTGTGAGAGAGTGAAAGGTTGCCATTGGGGGTGTCGTTGTTGTTGAAGGGGGATCGGCGTGCATAGATTCACCAAGCCCAAACACGTCGGCAGCCCCGAAACCATCCTGCAGTACGCGCCGCCGGCGACGGCGGTCACCGTATCGGCACTATGGTACCGATAGTCGCCTCTGCACTACCACATCCGTCTGTCAAGCAGATGATCACAAAGCAAGCTTGAAGCATCCTTGTTTTGCCGTGAAACTGTTTTTTTCTGTAGTTGTTTGGTCCGTCGGCAGGCATGCAACCCTTCAGTTGCACGCCCGCAGCAGACGTGAACCTCTAACGTTTGCTATCAATAGTTACATAGCAAATGTAAGGCAAAAACAGGGTGCGAAAAAGCCTCGGTGAGACCCGGACTTTGGGCCATCAGAACTGGAGAACTCGTTGGTACTCGGTATGCTATCCCTTTGCATCTTGAAACTTTGATTCAATACATATTGTTGATTTGTATTCATTTGGCAAGACAGAAAGGCAAATCTTGATGTTGGTGGTATCTTGATGTTCAAACATCAGAACACTATCGAAGTTCGATTTAGCACGCGCCGCCCATTCCTAATCCAAGTATTCATCACGCGGCACCCGTTGCAACAAATATGAGCGCGAGAGGCGTTGGTTGGATGTTGACTCGGGTCCATGGGGACCGCGGAGCTTTACTTTGACCGTTTGTGCGCAAAGAATTTTTTTCAGCCAAACCAAAGTTACCTTGCAATAGAGGACAATTAATATGACAAACATAGCGAATTAGTTTAGCGGATAATGAACGTTTTGCCGTTACCGGACACACACACACACACACACACACACACGGACATGGGCAATCCTAGGGGGCGGGGCCCCCCGAACGCGCTTCGCGCTGGGGCCCCGCCCAAAAAACTCTCACCCATCCTAAGTCATCCAGCTGGCCTGTGGAGACGCCCAGAAGCCCGGCCCACTTGCCGCTTGAGGAGTAGTGGCAGCATCAGAGGACCGCCAGACAACATAAAGAAAGGCACCCCGTCCAAAGTCCTGGTTCCTTCAGAAATAAACAAAAAAAAAGGGTGGGCCAGGGACAGATGGACCCGCAGCCTGGGCGCCTGCCCTTCGGCACGCTCGACAGAGCACAGGACACCTTCATGCGCCCATGAGGCTTCGAAGGCGTCCAGCGGAGCTGTCTTCAGCTGGGCGGTGATGTGTGAGAGTAACCCGGGATCGACCCCAGCCACTGGCAAGTTGTCAGGGGTGTGGCGAGAAGGAGGGTGCCCATCCATCCCTGTCCCGTCTGGAGGTTTACAAGATTCTCACCCATCCTAAGTCATCCAGCTGGCCTGTGGAGACACCCAGAAGCCCGGCCCGCTAGCCGCTCGAGGAGTAGTGGCAGCATCAGAGGACCGCCAGGCAACATAAAGAAAGGCACCCCATCCCGAGTCCTGGTTCCTTCAGAAATAAAAAAACCGCCAGACAACATAAAGAACGTCCCTCTCAGAAAAAAAAAAGAAAGGCACTCCGTCCCGAGTCCTGGTTCCTTCAGAAAATAAAAAAGGGCAACTGTTACGTTCCTAACTCCTTTAATAATATTATTACGTCATTAATATTCTACGTGGAGTTATCTCACACTACGACCGTACGTCGGTTTCATTCTGTACCGCCTTGCGGCTACATAATTAATTCGGTTAGTCCCGTTAAGGCGGACATTGGTCTTCAAGTGCCAACTTACCGGTAACATTGTACTTTACGCTTCCGCATTCTCTCACATTCATATTAGAGTAATATCACTCCACGTAACAGTGGTATCGAGACCACTCGGTCTCGCCCTCATTATGATACCCTTACTGCGAACTCTCGTCGTCACAAGCTTCACTCATTTACAATACAGTATACATTCGAACCAACGTTCTAAATCTGCTCACCGCGTGGGTGTGGTTCGTGACGTTACTGACAGCTGTGACGATACGGCGGTTGCTTTTTTTTTTGCAACCGCAGGGTCTCGAGCACGAGCACACCGCAGGGCCGCACAACAGGGTGAAAAAAACAAAAAAAAGGTAAGTTCCGACACCAACTCTTAAGGCACAACATTTGGCCCGGGTGACCCGGGTTCAAGTCCTACCAGGGACGATACGAACTTACCAGCACCCCCAGAAGGTGACAATGAGGCGCTTTGGCTGGCAACAGGGAAACCTCGCAATTCCCCCCGGGAGGTCCTGGGATCGACCCCAGCCACTGGCAAGTTGTCAGGGGTGTGACGAGAAGGAGGGTGCCCACCCGTCCCTGTCCCGTCTGGAGGTTTACAAGACTCTCACCCATCCTAAGTCATCCAGCTGGCCTGTGGCGACGCCCAGAAGCCCGGCCTGCTAGCCGCTCGTGGAGTAGTGGCAGCATCAGAGGACCGCCAGACAACATAAAGAAAGGCACCCCGTCCCGAGTCCTGGTTCCTTCAGAAAAAAAAAAAAAAAAGGGCGCCGCTCCACCAGCCACGCCAACAGACGCCGGCCCGGCAGAGCACGAGCACGCCACGAGCAAGGGAAACGTCCAGGGCTGGTACCCTGTGGGGCGCAGCAAGCAGGAACACCCCTCCCTCGCCAACCCAACACTGGAGGCCCTAACCCCTACAACACTGGCCCCCCTAGACCCCAGCACCCTCGAGGCCCCCCCACAAAGCCGAACTGAAACCCCCTGTCACTAGTGTTTGCCTCGTTGCTGTGTTCTGGTTTTGTAGCTGTTTTTCTTTTCTTTTTTTTGTTTTTGGTTGTTTGTTGGTGGGTGGGTCGTCTTTGGCCTTCTGTCTCGCCTGTTGGCCTGGAGTAGGAGGTGCGGCCTTGTTGTGCCGTTTTGCCGCTTTGGGAGCTTTTCTCTCCCTCTGCCGCCCTGTCCCTGTCCCCGTCCTGTCTGTGAGGTTGGCGTTGCTTGGTTCCCTTTCCTTCTGGTTGGTGCCTCTGGGGCTCGGTTGCGGTGTGGTGGTCTTTGCTTGCCGTCTTTTTTTTTTCTGAAGGAACCAGGACTCGGGACGGGGTGCCTTTCTTTATGTTGTCTTTATGTTGTTGCCGTCTGGCCTTCTTCCCGGCTTGCTGCTTGGTCTGCTTCCGTCCCTTTGTCCTTGTAACGTCCCTCTCAGAAAAAAAAAACCTACTCCTGTCACTGGCCGTGCCGTCATTCCTGTACGGGTTCAAGGTTCGTTACAAGGCTCTAGAGGTAGGCTCTAGTATCGTGGAGTAGTGGCAGCATCAGAGGACCGCCAGACAACATAAAGAAAGGCACCCCGACCCGAGTCCTGGTTCCTTCAGAAAAAAAAAGGCTTTGCTTGAATGTGCTGTGGTTGACCTCGCTCCAGGTTTTGACCTCATCCTGGGTGAACCCTGGATCGACGCTACGGGTGCTATCATTGAGCTTCACAACCAACATTGTCGCTTGTCACTGTCTTTTGATATCACTCAAACTTACGGCTCAGCTTTGCGGCTTTTTTTTTCTGAGAGGGACGTTACAAGGACAAAGAGACGGAAGCAGACCAAGCAGCAAGCCGGGAAGAAGGCCAGACGGCAAGCGAAGACCACCACACCGCAACCGAGCCCCAGAGGCACCAACCAGAAGGAATAGGAACCAAGCAACGCCAACCTCACAGACAGGACGGGGACAGGGACAGGGCGGCAGAGGGAGAGAAAAGCTCCCAAAGCGGCAAAACGGCACAACAAGGCCGCACCTCCTACTCCAGGCCACCAGGCGAGACAGAAGGCCAAAGACGACCCACCCACCAACAAACAACAAAAACAAAAAAAAGAAAAGAAAAACGGCTACAAAACCAGAACACAGCAACGAGGCAAACACTACCCAAAGAGGCAGGGCAACACCCAACTGCAGCAGCCACAGAAGACACAAAGCAGAGCAGCACTTCAATACTTTTTTTTTTACTTCAATACTTCAATACTTCAATACTTCAATACTTCAATACTTCAACGCTTCGCCACCACCAACACCTGTTCCACTTTGGTCACTGTTTCGCGATTTTAACTTTCACAATTAATCTTCTCGATTTCGTCTTTTGATATTACTCAAACTTACGGCTCAGCTTTGCGGCTTTGACTTGGGCCGCGTTTCGCTACTTCCAACGACTATCACATAGCGCCAGTGTCCAGGCTCCGTTCCTATCCAGTTTACAACAGTATTACCCGCTCTTCCATTTGGGTCAAGATCTGGGCTGCTCGCTGTCGTCCAGTATTTCCTGCGGTGCGGCTCTCATGGCGCCGGCCAACTTGAGGCTGCTGGGCGCAACCTGGCCGGCCTGCTGCTGGTGAATCTTAGCTCTTCGGTGTTGCCCTTTGTGGCAACCGTCGTGGACGGAGCTGCTCTGGAGCCCTCGTCGACTCTGGTGTGCTGCGCCCTGTAGGGGCACCCGCTTGCCTGGTCTAGCTCTGTCAGGAGGGCCTGGGGCGGGTTCCCAGGGTGGGGTTTGTTTTGTGGTTTGCTAGGTGTCGGGGTTTGGTCGCTGTTTTGGGGCTTTGGTCTGTTTTTGGGGTGCTTGCGGGGTGTTGTCCTGCTGTTGTTGTGTCTTACCTTGCCTGGCTGGTGGTTCTCCCAGCCCGCAGCAGTGCTCTCAGCAGGCAGCTTTAGCAGCACCAGGGCTCTCACGGGTGGAGCGCAAGTCCCCCTTTGAGCTGCCTGCCACGGGTCCCTCACAGCAGAGTTGGGGGCCCAGCAACCGCCGCGAAGTGTGGCGGGTGCACAGCCACAGCGACAGCCAGGGCAGCAGCAGCAGCAACAGCAGCCGCAGCAGCAGCAGCAGCAGCAGCAGCAGCAACAGCCGCAGCAGCAGAAGTAGCAGCAGCAGCAGCAGCGACAGCAACAGCCGCAATGAATTGCCGTGCGGGACCCCTGCCTTCCGACCCTGCCCGCTGGCCCAGGGATGGGCCCCTGACCAGGGCTCCACGGGCCTTTGCACCGGCCTCTGCCGCAGTACCCGCCTCCACGCGCCGGCACCGCCTGCCGCTGCCGGGGGCGCCTGCTGGCTGGGCCACTGCCCCGGCTGCTGTCCTCCCTGTGTGGCGTGCACAGCCTGGCCGGGCCCTGCCAGGAGCGTCGCTGACCACTGAACTCAAGGCGGTGGACCTTCTCATCCAGCCCCGCCTCCTGGTGGGGGCCTCGTTCCCCGCCACACATGGTCTAAAAAAAAAAAATGGTGTACTTCCAGACTCGTGCCTTCAGCAGGCATGTGCTGCGGCCGTCAGTGCAGCGCTTTTTTTTTTTGGCGCTGGCTGCCAGCAAACCCGGCAACTTCGTCAACCAGGCCGTCCATGGCCAAGGCCGCTCCACCAGTGTCGTGCTGGGCTCCTGCCCTGGGCTTAGTGGTGAAAATGCTGTGGCAGCTCTGCTGCGCCAGCACCACCTCCCTGTTGTTGCTGGAGGGCTGCAACTTCAGGTGCTGGTCCAGCCGTTGTATGTGCCCCTGCGCCCGCACACCCACAAGCTAGTCATCACCGGGCTACCGGGCGCCTTTGCTCTGGAGGGCGTCTCAGGGGTCCTGCTCCACTGTGCGGGCCTGGTGGACTCCACGGCTGCTGGCGCCGACCTTGTGGCCGGCGAGCTCCTTGGGGACCCACTGGCTCGGGGCGGCTAGCGTGCCGGCAGCCTCCCTGACGCCTCCCACCTGGTGGCTTTCATTCAGGCCCCCGCATCAGACCCCGACCTGGGCCGCCTGCCCCGGGCGTTTCACATTGGAGAGCAGACGGTGCGCATCAGCATCATCGACCTGAGAAGTGTGTCAGGGGGCCCCGCCGCGGCCGGCCCCTGTGATGGGGCCCACCCCGCTGGCCCCACAGCTGCGGGCCCCACCCTGGCGGACACTGACATGCCTGACGTACCAGTGGCCGGTGATCCAGCTCCCGTGCACGGCTCCCGTGCGGCCTGTACCTAGCAACCAAAGGCCGGCCGGACCGCGCCGCCTGCAGCCACCCCACCCTGCCAACAGCCACAGCAGCAGCCACAGCATGTTAAGGCACAACATTTGGCCCGGGTGACCCGGGTTCAAGTCCTATCGGGGACGATACGAACTTACCAGCACCCCCAGAAGGTTTTTTTTTTTTTCTTTTTTCTGAAGGAACCAGGACTCGGGACGGGGTGCCTTTCTTTATGTTGTCTGGCGGTCCTCTGATGCTGCCACTACTCCACGAGCGGCTAGCGTGCCGGGCTTCTGGGCGTCTCCACAGGCCAGCTGGATGACTTAGGATGGGTGAGAGTCTTGTAAACCTCCAGACGGGACAGGGACGGGTGGGCACCCTCCTTCTCGTCACACCCCTGACAACTTGCCAGTGGCTGGGGTCGCAGGTGACAATGAGGCGCTTTGGCTGGCAACAGGGAAACCTCGCAATTCCCCCCGGGAGGTCCTGGGATCGAACCCAGCCACTGGCAAGTTGTCAGGGGTGTGACGAGAAGGAGGGTGCCCACCCGTCCCTGTCCCGTCTGGAGGTTTACAAGACTCTCACCCATCCTAAGTCATCCAGCTGGCCTGTGGAGACGCCCAGAAGCCCGGCCTGCTAGCCGCTCGTGGAGTAGTGGCAGCATCAGAGGACCGCCAGACAAACATAAAGAAAGGCACCCCGTCCCGAGTCCTGGTTCCTTCAGAAAAAAAAAACAAAAAAAAACAGCAGCAGCAGCCGCGGCGATGGCGGCCAGAACCGTGCATGGACACCTTGACCCACATCTTTGTGGCCTGCCCGGCGTACCAGGGTGCTCGTGAGTGGTTGGTGGCTCTCTGGGGGGCCATCACCGGGGGGCCCGGCCCCCCAATGATGAGCGTTTTTTTTTTTTTTCTGAAGGAACCAGGACTCGGGACGGGGTGCCTTTCTTTATGTTGTCTGGTGGTCCTCTGATGCTGCCACTACTCCACGAGCGGCTAGCATGCCGGGCTTCTGGGCGTCTCCACAGGCCAGCTGGATGACTTAGGATGGGTGAGAGTCTTGTAAACCTCCAGACGGGACAGGGACGGGTGGGCACCCTCCGTCTCGACACACCCCTGACAACTTGCCAGTGGCTGGGGTCGATCCCAGGACCTCCCGGGGGGAATTGCGAGGTTTCCCTGTTGCCAGCCAAAGCGCCTCATTGTCACGTTGAACTGCTGCTGGGAGACTGGGCCGCCGCCTGGGGCCAGTACCCAACCAGCCCGGGCCTGCAAACCCTCTGGACCGCCCTTCGGGCCACCTGGCTGTGGGCCGTCTGGTGCCACCACCAAGCAAAAAACAAAAAAGCCGCTGACACCGAGCCCTGCCCCTCTGAAGCGGTCGTCACCCAGGTGGTCAGCGAGCTCCAACGGCTCATGTGGGCACATTTCCGGATGGCAGCGTTGCCCGACGAAACCATGGCTGGGTTGCCACTCTCGCACATCACCGCCCAGCTGAAGACAGCTCCGCTGGACGCCTTCGAAGCCTCATGGGCGCATGAAGGTGTCCTGTGCTCTGTCGAGCGTGCCGCAGGGCAGGCGCCCAGGCTGCGGGTCCATCTGTCCCTGGCCCACCCTGTGCCAGCCCCACAGGCTGCCGCCGCAGTAATGTCAGATTAGTTTTCAGCTCGCAGCTACAGCTACAGCATCAGCATCAGCTCAGCCCAGCTCAGGGGGGTTTGTTGTGTGAGCCGTTTCCGGTTTGTGTAGGGCAGAAGTGAAAGGGGGTTTCAGTTCGGCTTTGTGGGGGGGCCTCGAGGGTGCTGGGGTCTAGGGGGGCCAGTGTTGTAGGGGTGAGGGCCTCCAGGGTTGGGTTGGCGAGGGAGGGGTGTGCCTGCTTGCTGCGCCCCGCAGGGTACCAGCCCTAGACGTTTCCCTTGCTCGTGGCGTGCTCGTGCTCTGCCGGACCGGCGTCTGTTGGCGTGGCTGGCGGAGCGGCGCCCTGTTGTGCGGCCCTGCGGTGTGCTCGTGCTTGAGGGCACCCGGGTTCGGCCGTGCCGTGCTTGGCGCCTTGGTGTGCTCGTGCCCTGGCCTCCTGTGCCTTGGGCGGCACCTCGGTGCTTTTGGGTTCGTGCGAGCCTGGGGGGTCTGTTTTTGGGGGGTGGGGGGTTTGGGTTCCTTCTGTTGGGCGGTCTGGTGTGTCTCCTTCTGTTGGGAGTTCCGGTGTTCTCTGGGGCTGCTGCAGGTTTTTTTTTTTTCTGAGAGGGACGTTACAAGGACAAAGGGACGGAAGCAGACCAAGCAGCAAGCCGGGAAGAAGGCCAGACGGCAAGCAAAGACCACCACACCGCAACCGAGCCCCAAAGGCACCAACCAGAAGGAAAGGGAACCAAGCAACGCCAACCTCACAGACAGGTGTGGTGGTCTTTGCTTGCCGTCTGGCCTTCTTCCCGGCTTGCTGCTTGGTCTGCTTCCGTCCCTTTGTCCTTGTAACGTCCCTCTCAGAAAAAAAAAAAAAAAAAAACAGGACGGGGACAGGGACAGGGCGGCAGAGGGAGAGAAAAGCTCCCAAAGCGGCAAAACGGCACAACAAGGCCGCACCTCCTACTCCAGGCCAACAGGCGAGACGGAAGGCCAAAGACGACCCACCCACCGACAAACAACAAAAAACAAAAAAAAGAAAAGAAAAACAGCTACAAAACCAGAACACAGCAACGCAGCAAACACTACCCAAAGAAGCAGGGCAACACCCAACTGCAGCAGCCACAGAAGACACAAAGCAAACAAACGGAAGCAACAGCCCGGCCAGCAACCGGGCCAAGGCCCTGGTGTGGCGTCTGCAGCATGCACGGCTCCCGTGCGGCCTGTACCTCGCAACCAAAGGCCGGCCGGACCGCGCCGCCTGCAGCCACCCACCCTGCCAACAGCCACAGCAGCAGCCACAGCAGCAGCAGCCGCGGCGATGGCGGCCAGAACTGTGCATGGACAGCTTGACCCACATCTTTGTGGCCTGCCCGGCGTACAAGGGTGCTCGTGAGTGGCTGGTGGCTCTCTGGAGGGCCATCACCGGGGGGCCCGGCCCCCAATGATGAGCGTTGAACTGCTGCTGGGAGACTGGGCCGCCGCCTGGGGCCAGTACCCAACCAGCCCGGGCCTGCAAACCCTCTGGACCGCCCTTCGGGCCACCTGGCTGTGGGCCGTCTGGTGCCACCACCAAGCTGCTGACACCGAGCCCTGCCCCTCCGAAGCGGTCGTCACCCAGGTGGTCAGCGAGCTCCAACGGCTCATGTGGGCGCATTTCCGGATGGCAGCGTTGCCCGACGACACCATGGCTGGGTTGCCACTCTCACACATCACCGCCCAGCTGAAGACAGCTCCGCTGGACGCCTTCGAAGCCTCATGGGCGCATGAAGGTGTCCTGTGCTCTGTCGAGCGTGCCGAAGGGCAGGCGCCCAGGCTGCGGGTCCATCTGTCCCTGGCCCACCCTGTGCCAGCCCCACAGGCTGCCGCCGCAGTAATGTCAGATTAGTTTTCAGCTCGCAGCTACAGCTACAGCATCAGCATCAGCTCAGCCCAGCTCAGGGGGGTTTGTTGTGTGAGCCGTTTCCGGTTTGTGTAGGGCAGAAGTGAAAGGGGGTTTCAGTTCGGCTTTGTGGGGGGGCCTCGAGGGTGCTGGGGTCTAGGGGGGCCAGTGTTGTAGGGGTGAGGGCCTCCAGGGTTGGGTTGGCGAGGGAGGGGTGTGCCTGCTTGCTGCGCCCCGCAGGGTACCAGCCCTAGACGTTTCCCTTGCTCGTGGCGTGCTCGTGCTCTGCCGGACCGGCGTCTGTTGGCGTGGCTGGCGGAGCGGCGCCCTGTTGTGCGGCCCTGCGGTGTGCTCGTGCTTGAGGGCACCCGGGTTCGGCCGTGCCGTGCTTGGCGCCTTGGTGTGCTCGTGCCCTGGCCTCCTGTGCCTTGGGCGGCACCTCGGTGCTTTTGGGTTCGTGCGAGCCTGGGGGGTCTGTTTTTGGGGGGTGGGGGGTTTGGGTTCCTTCTGTTGGGCGGTCTGGTGTGTCTCCTTCTGTTGGGAGTTCCGGTGTTCTCTGGGGCTGCTGCAGGTTTTTTTTTTTTTCTGAGAGGGACGTTACAAGGACAAAGGGACGGAAGCAGACCAAGCAGCAAGCCGGGAAGAAGGCCAGACGGCAAGCAAAGACCACCACACCGCAACCGAGCCCCAAAGGCACCAACCAGAAGGAAAGGGAACCAAGCAACGCCAACCTCACAGACAGGTGTGGTGGTCTTTGCTTGCCGTCTGGCCTTCTTCCCGGCTTGCTGCTTGGTCTGCTTCCGTCCCTTTGTCCTTGTAACGTCCCTCTCAGAAAAAAAAAAAAAAAAAAACAGGACGGGGACAGGGACAGGGCGGCAGAGGGAGAGAAAAGCTCCCAAAGCGGCAAAACGGCACAACAAGGCCGCACCTCCTACTCCAGGCCAACAGGCGAGACGGAAGGCCAAAGACGACCCACCCACCGACAAACAACAAAAAACAAAAAAAAGAAAAGAAAAACAGCTACAAAACCAGAACACAGCAACGCAGCAAACACTACCCAAAGAAGCAGGGCAACACCCAACTGCAGCAGCCACAGAAGACACAAAGCAAACAAACGGAAGCAACAGCCCGGCCAGCAACCGGGCCAAGGCCCTGGTGTGGCGTCTGCAGCATGCACGGCTCCCGTGCGGCCTGTACCTCGCAACCAAAGGCCGGCCGGACCGCGCCGCCTGCAGCCACCCACCCTGCCAACAGCCACAGCAGCAGCCACAGCAGCAGCAGCCGCGGCGATGGCGGCCAGAACCGTGCATGGACAGCTTGACCCACATCTTTGTGGCCTGCCCGGCGTACCAGGGTGCTCGTGAGTGGCTGGTGGCTCTCTGGGGGGCCATCACCGGGGGGCCCGGCCCCCCAATGATGAGCGTTGAACTGCTGCTGGGAGACTGGGCCGCCGCCTGGGGCCAGTACCCAACCAGCCCGGGCCTGCAAACCCTCTGGACCGCCCTTCGGGCCACCTGGCTGTGGGCCGTCTGGTGCCACCACCAAGCTGCTGACACCGAGCCCTGCCCCTCCGAAGCGGTCGTCACCCAGGTGGTCAGCGAGCTCCAACGGCTCATGTGGGCGCATTTCCGGATGGCAGCGTTGCCCGACGACACCATGGCTGGGTTGCCACTCTCACACATCACCGCCCAGCTGAAGACAGCTCCGCTGGACGCCTTCGAAGCCTCATGGGCGCATGAAGGTGTCCTGTGCTCTGTCGAGCGTGCCGAAGGGCAGGCGCCCAGGCTGCGGGTCCATCTGTCCCTGGCCCACCCTGTGCCAGCCCCACAGGCTGCCGCCGCAGTAATGTCAGATTAGTTTTCAGCTCGCAGCTACAGCTACAGCATCAGCTCAGCCCAGCTCAGGGGGGTTTGTTGTGTGAGCCGTTTCCGGTTTGTGTAGGGCAGAAGTGACAGGGGGTTTCAGTTCGGCTTTGTGGGGGGGCCTCGAGGGTGCTTTTTTTTTTTTTTTGCTGGGGTGCTGGGGTCTAGGGGGGCCAGTGTTGTAGGGGTAAGGGCCTCCAGTGTTGGGTTGGCGAGGGAGGGGTGTGCCTGCTTGCTGCGCCCCGCAGGGTACCAGCCCTGGACGTTTCCCTTGCTCGTGGCGTGCTCGTGCTCTGCCGGGCCGGCGTCTGTTGGCGTGGCTGGTGGAGCGGCGCCCTGTTGTGCGGCCCTGCGGTGTGCTCGTGCTCGAGACCCTACCGAGCGGCACCCGGGTTCGGAGCAACGAGGCAAACACTACCCAAAGAAGCAGGGCAACACCCAACTGCAGCAGCCACAGAAGACACAAAGCAAACAACGGAAGCAACAACCTGCAGCAGCCCCAGGGAACACCGGAACTCCCAACAGAAGGAGACACACCAGACCGCCAAACCGAAGGAACCCAAACCCCCCACCCCCCAAAAACAGACCCCCCAGGCTCGCACGAACCCAAAAGCACCGAGGTGCCGCCCAAGGCACAGGAGGCCAGGGCACGAGCACACCAAGGCGCCAAGCACGTCACGGCCGAACCCGGGTGCCGCTCGGTAGGGTCTCGAGCACGAGCACACCGCAGGGCCGCACAACAGGGCGCCGCTCCGCCAGCCACGCCAACAGAAGCCGGCCCGGCAGAGCACGAGCACGCCACGAGCAAGGGAAACGTCTAGGGCTGGTACCCTGCGGGGCGCAGCAAGCAGGCACACCCCTCCCTCGCCAACCCAACCCTGGAGGCCCTCACCCCTACAACACTGGCCCCCCTAGACCCCAGCACCCTCGAGGCCCCCACACAAAGCCGAACTGAAACCCCCTTTCACTGCTGCCCTACACAAACCGGAAAAGGCTCACACAACAAAACCCCCCTGAGCTGGGCTGAGCTGATGCTGTAGCTGTAGCTGCGAGCTGAAACTAATCTGACATTACTGCGGCGGCAGCCTGTGGGGCTGGCACAGGGTGGGCCAGGGACAGCTGGACCCGCAGCCTGGGCGCCTGCCCTTCGGCACGCTCGACAGAGCACAGGACACCTTCATGCGCCCATGAGGCTTCGAAGGCATCCAGCGGAGCTGTCTTCAGCTGGGCGGTGATGTGTGAGAGTGGCAACCCAGCCATGGTGTCGTCGGACAACGCTGCCATCCGGAAATGCGCCCACATGAGCCGTTGGAGCTCGCTGACCACCTGGGTGACGACCGCTTCAGAGGGGCAGGGCTCGGTGTCAGCGGCTTGGTGGTGGCACCAGACGGCCCACAGCCAGGTGGCCCGAAGGGCGGTCCAGAGGGTTTGCAGGCCCGGGCTGGTTGGGTACTGGCCCCAGGCGGCGGCCCAGTCTCCCAGCAGCAGTTCAACGCTCATCATTGGGGGGCCGGGCCCCCGGTGATGGCCCCCCAGAGAGCCACCAGCCACTCACGAGCACCCTGGTACGCCGGGCAGGCCACAAAGATGTGGGTCAAGCTGTCCATGCACGGTTCTGGCCGCCATCGCCGCGGCTGCTGCTGCTGTGGCTGCTGCTGTGGCTGTTGGCAGGGTGGGTGGCTGCAGGTGGCGCGGTCCGGCCGGCCTTTGGTTGCTAGGTACAGGCCGCACGGGAGCCGTGCATGGTGCAGCCGCCACACCAGGGCCTTGGCCCGGTTGCTGGCCGGGCTGTCCCACAGCCGCTGCCAGGTCTTGGTGCCTCTGGGGCTCGGTTGCGGTGTGGTGGTCTTTGCTTGCCGTCTGGCCTTCTTCCCGGCTTGCTGCTTGGTCTGCTTCCGTCCCTTTGTCCTTGTAACGTCCCTCTCAGAAAAAACAAAAAAAAAAAGGTCTTGTGCTTCTGGGCCGCCGTGGGTGCACCCAAGCCCGGCGGGTCTGGCGGTTCAGGCGGGTCAGGTGGGTCTGGCAGGTCAGGTGGGTCCGGCGGGGCGGGTGGGTCCACGGGGGCCAGCTGATCTGGTAGGTCCGGCGGGCTCCCTTGCAGCGGCCCTGCGGGGGGGTGGTTGATGAAGGTAGATGGCCCAGCTGTCGAGGGGCCTGCCCCTGGGTCCCCCCGGCTGTGAGGACGCCGCTGAGTTGCCGGCAGCTGAGTGACACTGGCTGTGAACGGGGAGAGTGGGGTGCAACGTGGCCGCATCCAGGCTGCAGGCTGGACTGGGTGCATCCTGAACCAGCTGCTATGGCTGGGGGCCCGATTGGCTGCATGCTGCCGTCTCCATTCCTCCTCCAGGACTGTGAGTGCACTGCGATTACCCGGGAGTGTAGGCCACGCAGCGGGCGTCAGGGGTCCTGGGCCGTGGTCTCCCAAAGCCAGGCGTGCAGCTGGTGGGCACCCCACTGGCGGCGGCCCCCCGCAGCCCCGCCGGGCAGCCTGCCCCCACTGTGGCCCGCCCGCCACCACCAGGGGCCGTCGGCCCCCCGGGGCCGGCGGCTGACGCCTGGGGTCCTGTCACATCCCCACAGCCCAGTGTACCCCTCCACCACCAGGCCCACATCAGCTCCGCCTTGTGATCGCCAGGGTCTCCCGCCACCAGGTGCCACGGTGCAGCCCAAGGGGGCGACCCCCCTGTCAGTGAGTGGGCCGCTGACCACCCATGAGGTAGCCCTCCTTCAAGCCAGCCTCCTGGCCGGCCCCACCTTTGGTGACTGGCAGCCCCCCGGGCCCGCGTTACTGGCCGGGTATCATGATGCCCTGGTTGATTACTTTGAGGCCTGCCCGCACCCAGCCGCTGCCAACCCCGTGGCGCGCACCCTCCTGGGCCGCTTCTTCCTCCAGCACCACACTGCCCTGCCATCCCCGGAGGCCGCCGACCCCCGCCCCGTGGTCGCCACCTTCTGCCTTCGGGCCCTGCACCAGCTCGACTGCACCTCCACTGGTCCGCTAAGTGAACCGCAAGCTTCCCGCCTGCTGCTGGCCGCGAGCCGGCGGGACCTAGCGTGCAAACAGCGACCAGCCCCTGCGGACACCATCTTGCTGGCGGCGCTGGAGAGAGGGATGGCCGCCCATACCCACCATGTCAGCCAGGCCCCGTCCACAGCGGCGGCACTGCTGCAGCTGTACCGGCAGCACCTGTCATTCCTGGCCAAATACCTCACAGCCGTGGAAGCCCACCCTGACCATGCGTTCCGCTTCAGCAAAGCTGTCATGGACCAGCTGCAGGCCCGCCTGGGCACCTCTGATAGCCGCGGTGGCCGCCCGACACGCAGGGCGGGCCGCGGCGGGCCACAATGAGCCGCCAGCCTCGTGCGCCCACCCTCCGGCTGCTGACAGTCAACGTCAACGGCTTGAAGGGGGAGCGCACACCCCGGCTGCTCTGCTATTTGAAGGACAGTCACAGGACAGCCATTCCAGCCCCCCGGTATGCCTGAGGGCGGACCCATCGACGCACCGTGCACCGTGGCAGCCCTGCGTGCAGCCCCAGCCCTGGCCCAGCGTGACCCCCAACTGCAGGCTGTGCTGGCCGCCGTGCCTCCAGACTGGCACCAGCTCCTGCCAGGTGGCCTCCTCACCGCAGAACTTCCTGAAGCAGCAAATTGGCAAGTGTCACTGGACAGCAACTGGGTCCGCAGCCCGTCCGGAGCTCTACTGGCTGCCCTGCCCAGCGGCCGCCTCGTCACCCCTGACCCAACAGCGGCCGGGCCAGCGGCCCCTGACGCGTGGCTGGCGGCCTGTGTCCTGCCAGGCAAAAAGCCGCGCCGCTTCTGGTCCCTGGCAGAGCGGTTGGCGTACCAGGCTGCCCCACCGGCTGAGCGGCCGGCCTTGTGGCCAACCGAGAACCAGCTCCTGGGCCCCTGGAGCGAGGTGCAGTGCCACCCCCTCAGTCATGGCCATGGCACCCTGCCACTGGTACACTACACAGTCTGCGAAACCCGCCGCCGTCTCACAGCTGCACGCCTGGCTTTGGGAGACCACGGCCCAGGACCCCTGACGCCCGCTGCGTGGCCTACACTCCCGGGTAATCGCAGTGCACTCACGGTCCTGGAGGAGGAATGGAGACGGCAGCATGCAGCCAATCGGGCCCCCAGCCATAGCAGCTGGTTCAGGATGCACCCAGTCCAGCCTGCAGCCTGGATGCGGCCACGTTGCAACCCACTATCCCCGTTCACAGCCAGTGTCACTCAGCTGCCGGCAACTCAGAGGCGTCCTCACAGCCGGGGGGACCCAGGGGCAGGCCCCTCGACAGCTGGGCCATCTACCTTCATCAACCACCCCCCGCAGGGCCGCTGCAAGGGAGCCCGCCGGACCTACCAGATCAGCTGGCCCCGTGGACCCACCCGCCCCGCCGGACCCACCTGACCTGCCAGACCCACCTGACCCGCCTGAACCGCCAGACCCGCCGGGCTTGGGTGCACCCACGGCGGCCCAGAAGCACAAGACCTGGCAGCGGCTGTGGGACAGCCCGGCCAGCAACCGGGCCAAGGCCCTGGTGTGGCGTCTGCAGCATGCACGGCTCCCGTGCGGCCTGTACCTCGCAACCAAAGGCCGGCCGGACCGCGCCGCCTGCAGCCACCCACCCTGCCAACAGCCACAGCAGCAGCCACAGCAGCAGCAGCCGCGGCGATGGCGGCCAGAACCGTGCATGGACAGCTTGACCCACATCTTTGTGACCTGCCCGGCGTACAAGGGTGCTCGTGAGTGGCTGGTGGCTCTCTGGGGGGCCATCACCGGGGGGCCCGGCCCCCCAATGATGAGCGTTGAACTGCTGCTGGGAGACTGGGCCGCCGCCTGGGGCCAGTACCCAACCAGCCCGGGCCTGCAAACCCTCTGGACCGCCCTTCGGGCCACCTGGCTGTGGGCCGTCTGGTGCCACCACCAAGCCGCTGACACCGAGCCCTGCCCCTCCGAAGCGGTCGTCACCCAGGTGGTCAGCGAGCTCCAACGGCTCATGTGGGCGCATTTCCGGATGGCAGCGTTGCCCGACGACACCATGGCTGGGTTGCCACTCTCACACATCACCGCCCAGCTGAAGACAGCTCCGCTGGACGCCTTCGAAGCCTCATGGGCGCATGAAGGTGTCCTGTGCTCTGTCGAGCGTGCCGAAGGGCAGGCGCCCAGGCTGCGGGTCCATCTGTCCCTGGCCCACCCTGTGCCAGCCCCACAGGCTGCCGCCGCAGTAATGTCAGTTTAGTTCCAGCTCGCAGCTACAGCTACAGCATCAGCATCAGCTCAGTCCAGCTCAGGGGGTTTGGTGTGTGAGCCGTTTCCGGTTTGTGTAGGGCAGAAGTGAAAGGGGGTTTCAGTTCGGCTTTGTGGGGGGGCCTCGAGGGTGCTGGGGTCTAGGGGGGCCAGTGTTGTAGGGGTGAGGGCCTCCAGGGTTGGGTTTGGCGAGGGAGGGGTGTGCCTGCTTGCTGCGCACCGCAGGGTACCAGCCCTGGACGTTCCCCTTGCTCGTGGCGTGCTCGTGCTCTGCCGGGCCGGCGTCTGTTGGCGTGGCTGGCGGAGCGGCGCCCTGTTATGCGGCCCTGCGGTGTGCTCGTGCTCGAGACCCTACCGAGCGGCACCCGGGTTCGGCCGTGACGTGCTTGGCGCCTTGGTGTGCTCGTGCCCTGGCCTCCTGTGCCTTGGGCGGCACCTCGGTGCTTGTGGGTTCGTGCGAGCCTGGGGGGTCTGTTTTTTGGGGGGTGGGGGGTTTGGGTTCCTTCTGTTGGGCGGTCTGGTGTGTCTCCTTCTGTTGAGAGTTCCGGTGTTCTCTGGGGCTGCTGCAGGTTGTTGCTTCCGTTGTTTGCTTTGTGTCTTCTGTGGCTGCTGCAGTTGGGTGTTGCCCTGCTTCTTTGGGTAGTGTTTGCCTCGTTGCTGTGTTCTGGTTTTGTAGCTGTTTTTTCTTTTCTTTTTTTGTTTTTTGTTGTTTGTTGGTGGGTGGGTCGTCTTTGGCCTTCCGTCTCGCCTGGTGGCCTGGAGTAGGAGGTGCGGCCTTGTTGTGCCGTTTTGCCGCTTTGGGAGCTTTTCTCTCCCTCTGCCGCCCTGTCCCTGTCCCCGTCCTGTCTGTGAGGTTGGCGTTGCTTGGTTCCCTTTCCTTCTGGTTGGTGCCTCTGGGGCTCGGTTGCGGTGTGGTGGTCTTTGCTTGCCGTCTGGCCTTCTTCCCGGCTTGCTGCTTGGTCTGCTTCCGTCCCTTTGTCCTTGTAACGTCCCTCTCAGAAAAAAAAAAAAATTTGAAGCAGGTAGCCCGCAACCCGGATGTCACGTTTGTCCAGGAAGCCAAACTGGGCAGCAAGGAGGATCTGCAGGCAGCACTGCAGCGGGGGGAGGGCCCGGGTGCGCCGTGGAAAGGCCGGTGGGCGTACAGCCCGGGCAGTGCTCACAGCCGGGGCACAGCCATCCTGGTTCGCCCCGGGCTGGCCTTACCTGGCCTCGTGCAACAAGGCTCCAAACAGGACCACGCTGGCCGTGTCGTCTGCTGGGACTGGGATGTCCTGCACCTTCGGCTGCGGCTCCTTAGTGTGTATGCCCCGCCAGCAGCAGCCGAAAAGCCAGACTTCTTCACAGGGCTTTTTTTTTTTTCTGAGAGGGACGTTACAAGGACAAAGGGACGGAAGCAGACCAAGCAGCAAGCCGGGAAGAAGGCCAGACGGCAAGCAAAGACCACCACACCGCAACCGAGCCCCAGAGGCACCAACCAGAAGGAAAGGGAACCAAGCAACGCCAACCTCACAGACAGGACGGGGACAGGGACAGGGCGGCAGAGGGAGAGAAAAGCTCCCAAAGCGGCAAAACGGCACAACAAGGCCGCACCTCCTACTCCAGGCCAACAGGCGAGACGGAAGGCCAAAGACGACCCACCCACCAACAAACAACAAAAGACAACCAAAAAAAGAAAAGAAAAACAGCTACAAAACCAGAACACAGCAACGAGGCAAACACTACCCAAAGAAGCAGGGCAACACCCAACTGCAGCAGCCACAGAAGACACAAAGCAAACAAACGGAAGCAACAACCTGCAGCAGCCCCAGGGAACACCGGAACTCCCAACAGAAGGAGACACACCAGACCGCCCAACCGAAGGAACCCAAACCCCCACCCCCAAAAACAGACCCCCAGGCTCGCACGAACCCAAAAGCAACGAGGTGCCGCCCAAGGCACAGGAGGCCAGGGCACGAGCACACCAAGGCGCCAAGCACGTCACGGCTGAACCCGGGTGCCGCTCGGTAGGGTCACGAGCACGAGCACACCGCAGGGCCGCACAACAGGGCGGCCGGCCGGCAGCAGCTCCAGCACCTTCTCTCCGCTGCAGACCTGGTGGATCCCTTGCTCGTGGCGTGCTCGTGCTCTGCCGGGCCGGCGTCTGTTGGCGTGGCTGGCAGAGCGGCGCCCTGTTGTGCGGCCCTGCGGTGTGCTCGTGCTTGAGACCCTACCGCGCGGCACCCGGGTTCGGCCGTGACGTGCTTGGCGCCTTGGTGTGCTCGTGCCCTGGCCTCCTATGCCTTGGGCGGCACCTCGGTGCTTTTGGGTTCGTGCGAGCCTGGGGGTCTGTTTTTGGGGGTGGGGGTTTGGGTTCCTTCTGTTGGGCGGTCTGGTGTGTCTCCTTCTGTTGGGAGTTCCGGTGTTCTCTGGGGCTGCTGCAGGTTGTTGCTTCCGTTGTTTGCTTTGTGTCTTCTGTGGCTGCTGCAGTTGGGTGTTGCCCTGCTTCTTTGGGTAGTGTTTGCCTCGTTGCTGTGTTCTGGTTTTGTAGCTGTTTTTTCTTTTCTTTTTTTTGTTTTTTGTTGTTTGTTGGTGGGTGGGTCGTCTTTGGCCTTCCGTCTCGCCTGGTGGCCTGGAGTAGGAGGTGCGGCCTTGTTGTGCCGTTTTGCCGCTTTGGGAGCTTTTCTCTCCCTCTGCCGCCCTGTCCCTGTCCCCGTCCTGTCTGTGAGGTTGGCGTTGCTTGGTTCCCTTTCCTTCTGGTTGGTGCCTCTGGGGCTCGGTTGCGGTGTGGTGGTCTTTGCTTGCCGTCTGGCCTTCTTCCCGGCTTGCTGCTTGGTCTGCTTCCGTCCCTTTGTCCTTGTAACGTCCCTCTCAGAAAAAAAAAAAAGCCGTAGCAGCTGGTTCAGGATGCACCCAGTCCAGCCTGCAGCCTGGATGCGGCCACGTTGCAACCCACTCTCCTCGTTCACAGCCAGTGTCACTCAGCTGCCGGCAACTCAGCGGCATGGTGCAGGGGCCCAGGGGGAACTCCAGTTGGAGGAACTCATGGTGGCCCTGGCTTCCTGCCAGAATGGCAAGGCCCCGGGTTCGGATGGTGTCCCGTACGAGGTCTATCGTGTCCTGTGGGAGCAGCTGGGGCCGCCGCTCCTTGCAGCCGCCAATGAAGCCTTCCACCAGGGCTCCGTCGCCTCCGGGGCGGCCGCTGCTGCATCCCTGCCCCGCAGCTGGCGTGAAGGGATCATCTCTCTCATCTATAAGGGGAAGCGCCTGCCTCGGCCGGACCTCAGCAGCTACCGGCCCATCACCGTTTGCTTGCCGTCTGGCCTTCTTCCCGGCTTGCTGCTTGGTCTGCTTCCGTCCCTTTGTCCTTGTAACGTCCCTCTCAGAAAAAAAAAAAAATTCACCCTCCTGCAGTGTGACTACAAAATCGTCTGCAAGGTGGTCAGCAATCGCCTCCAGCCGGCCCTGGATTACCTGGTGGACCCGCTCCAAACAGCCTTTATCGCGGGGCGAGATATCCGGGACAACATCCTGTACCACCTGACCCTGGCTGAGCATGTGCAACAGTCCCAGCAATCCGCGGCCCTCCTCTTCCTGGACATTGAGAAAGCCTACGACCGGGTCCACCGTCCGTGGCTGTACCGAGTGGTGGAGTCCAAGGTCTTTGGGCCCAACATGCAGCGGTGGATCCGCCTCCTCACGTCGGATGGGTCTTCTCGTGTTGTGGTCAACGGCCAGCTGTCCGCCCCGTTCCCGGTCCGGAACGGCCTCGAGCAGGGCAGCACCCTGTCGCCCGTCCTCTGGGTCCTGCAGCTTGAGCCACTCACGGCGTACCTGCACCATCTATGCGCCTCAGGCCAGCTACGCACGCCCACCCTCCCCAGTGGACAGCCTGCACCGCCCGTGTCGCACCATGCCGACGATACTGTCCTCACCGTCCGGGACGTTGACGAGGACGGCCCCGTCGCCAAAGCAGCGGTCCAGCTCTTCTGCCGGGCCAGTAACGCCAAGGAGAATGCCAGCAAAAGCAAGGGGCTGGTGCTCGGAACCCACCGTGTGGTCTGGGGTGTGAATGAGGCAACGGGCGCCAAATTCCCTCTCCCTGGGGAGGAGCCGCCCCGCCACCTTGGGGTACCGCTCACCACTGACACCACCCTGGCGGCCAACCTCTGCTACGCCAGCCGTATCCAACGGCTGAACAACATCGGGCAGGTGTGGCGGCGGCATGGCCTCAGCTTCATCGGCAGGGTCCACGTGGCCAAGCAGGTATTGGGCAATGCCCTTGCCTTCCACTTCTCCTTTGTCCAGCCCTCCCCACCCCAGCTGGCAGCGCTGCGGAAGTGCATCGACGGCTTCACAGCCTGGTCGTTGCTGCCTGAAGATGCTACCCTGGTGTGCAATGGTCGTGCACTGCTGAAGCCGGATCCAGTGGTGGCATGCCAAGACCACGAGTGTGGCGGGGTTGGCCACATTGACCTTGACTCCTTCCTTGCAGCGCTGCATGGCAAGACCCTGGCGCAGTTAGCCCAACCAGGCCGGCAGCCCTGGAAGCTGATCATGCGCTCCCTCTTCGCTAACTGGGCCCCCCGAGGGACCGCCGGCTGGGGTTGGGTGTATGGGACGGTGGACCCACCGGCAAACCTGCCCCCGTACCTGGCCAGCCTGGTGACATCCTTCCGGGCCTCACAGCCCTGCCGGCTGCCTTACCCTGAGGGCACTGACGCGCGGGCGCTGCTGCATGAGCCGCTGTACTACAATGCAGCCCTTCGGGACCCAGTGACAGGACAGCCATTCCAGCCCCCCGGTATGCCTGAGGACGGACCCATCGACGCACCGTGCACCGTGGCAGCCCTGCGTGCAGCCCCAGCCCTGGCCCAGCGTGACCCCCAACTGCAGGCTGTGCTGGCCGCCGTGCCTCCAGACTGGCCCCGGTGTTCTCTGGGGCTGCTGCAGGTTGTTGCTTCCGTTGTTTGCTTTGTGTCTTCTGTGGCTGCTGCAGTTGGGTGTTGCCCTGCTTCTTTGGGTAGTGTTTGCCTCGTTGCTGTGTTCTGGTTTTGTAGCTGTTTTTCTTTTCTTTTTTTTGTTTTTTGTTGTTTGTTGGTGGGTGGGTCGTCTTTGGCCTTCTGTCTCGCCTGGTGGCCTGGAGTAGGAGGTGCGGCCTTGTTGTGCCGTTTTGCCGCTTTGGGAGCTTTTCTCTCCCTCTGCCGCCCTGTCCCTGTCCCCGTCCTGTCTGTGAGGTTGGCGTTGCTTGGTTCCCTTTCCTTCTGGTTGGTGCCTCTGGGGCTCGGTTGCGGTGTGGTGGTCTTTGCTTGCCGTCTGGCCTTCTTCCCGGCTTGCTGCTTGGTCTGCTTCCGTCCCTTTGTCCTTGTAACGTCCCTCTCAGAAAAAAAAAAAAAAAACCAGCTCCTGCCAGGTGGCCTCCTCACCGCAGAACTTCCTGAAGCAGCAAATTGGCAAGTGTCACTGGACAGCAACTGGGTCCGCAGCCCGTCCGGAGCTCTACTGGCTGCCCTGCCCAGCGGCCGCCTCGTCACCCCTGAACCAGCAGCGGCCGGGCCTGAAGTATGGCTGGCGGCCTGTGTCCTGCCAGGCAAAAAGCCGCGCCGCTTCTGGTCCCTGGCGGAGCGTTTAGTGTACCAGGCTGCCCCACCGGCTGAGCGGCCGGCCTTGTGGCCAACCGAGAACCAGCTCCTGGGCCCCTGGAGCGAGGTGCAGTGCCACCCAGTAGTGAAAGGGGGTTTCAGTTCGGCTTTGTGTGGGGGCCTCAAGGGTGCTGGGGTCTAGGGGGGCCAGTGTTGTAGGGGTGAGGGCCTCCAGGGTTGGGTTGGCGAGGGAGGGGTGTGCCTGCTTGCTGCGCCCCGCAGGGTACCAGCCCTAGACGTTTCCCTTGCTCGTGGCGTGCTCGTGCTCTGCCGGGCCGGCGTCTGTTGGCGTGGCTGGTGGAGCGGCGCCCTGTTGTGCGGCCCTGCGGTGTGCTCGTGCTCGAGTCCCTCTAGAAAAAAAAAAAAGACCCTACCGAGCGGCACCCGGGTTCGGCCGTGACGTGCTTGGCGCCTTGGTGTGCTCGTGCCCTGGCCTCCTGTGCCTTGGGCGGCACCTCGTTGCTTTTGGGTTCGTGCGAGCCTGGGGGGTCTGTTTTTGGGGGGTGGGGGTTTGGGTTCCTTCGGTTGGGCGGTCTGGTGTGTCTCCTTCTGTTGGGAGTTCCGGTGTTCCCTGGGGCTGCTGCAGGTTGTTGCTTCCGTTTGTTTGCTTTGTGTCTTCTGTGGCTGCTGCAGTTGGGTGTTGCCCTGCTTCTTTGGGTAGTGTTTGCCTCGTTGCTGTGTTCTGGTTTTGTAGCTTTTTTTTTTTTTTGTCTTTTGTTGTTTGTTGGTGGGTGGGTCGTCTTTGGCCTTCCGTCTCGCCTGGTGGCCTGGAGTAGGAGGTGCGGCCTTGTTGTGCCGTTTTGCCGCTTTGGGAGCTTTTCACTCCCTCTGCCGCCCTGTCCCTGTCCCCGTCCTGTCTGTGAGGTTGGCGTTGCTTGGTTCCCTTTCCTTCTGGTTGGTGCCTCTGGGGCTCGGTTGCGGTGTGGTGGTCTTTGCTTGCCGTCTGGCCTTCTTCCCGGCTTGCTGCTTGGTCTGCTTCCGTCCCTTTGTCCTTGTAACGTCCCTTTCAGAAAAAAAAAAAAAACCGTGCACCGTGGCAGCCCTGCGTGCAGCCCCAGCCCTGGCCCAGCGTTTTTTTTTTTTTTTCTGAGAGGGACGTTACAAGGACAAAGGGACGGAAGCAGACCAAGCAGCAAGCCGGGAAGAAGGCCAGACGGCAAGCGAAGACCACCACACCGCAACCGAGCCCCAGAGGCACCAACCAGAAGGAAAGGGAACCAAGCAACGCCAACCTCACAGACAGGACGGGGACAGGGACAGGGCGGCAGAGGGAGAGAAAAACTCCCAAAGCGGCAAAACGGCACAACAAGGCCGCACCTCCTACTCCAGGCCACCAGGCGAGACGGAAGGCCAAAGACGACCCACCCACCAACAAACAACAAAAACAAAAAAAGAAAAGAAAAACGGCTACAAAACCAGAACACAGCAACGAGGCAAACAGCGTGACCCCCAACTGCAGGCTGTGCTGGCCGCCGTGCCTCCAGACTGGCACCAGCTCCTGCCAGGTGGCCTCCTCACCGCAGAACTTCCTGAAGCAGCAAATTGGCAAGTGTCACTGGACAGCAACTGGTTCCGCAGCCAGTCCGGAGCTCTACTGGCTGCCCTGCCCAGAGGCCGCCTCGTCACCCCTGAACCAACAGAGGTAAGTTCCGACACCAGCCACTGCCAGGGTCCTGGTATCGACCCCAGCCACTGGCACGTTGTCAGGGGTGTGACGAGAAGGAGGGTGCCCACCCGTCCCTGTCCCGTCTGGAGGTTTACAAGACTCTCCCCATCCTAAGTCATCCAGCTGGCCTGTGGAGACGCCCAGAAGCCCGGCCTGCTAGCCGCTCGTGGAGTAGTGGCCCCCCGTCCCGAGTCCTGGTTCCTTCAGAAAAAACAAAAAAAAAAAACAGCGGCCGGGCCAGCGGCCCCTGAAGCGTGGCTGGCGGCCTGTGTCCTGCCAGGCAAAAAGCCGCGCCGCTTCTGGTCCCTGGCGGAGCGGTTGGCGTACCAGGCTGCCCCACCGGCTGAGCGGCCGGCCTTGTGGCCAACCGAGAACCAGCTCCTGGGCCCCTGGAGCGAGGTGCAGTGCCACCCCCCTAGTCATGGCCATGGCACCCTGCCACTGGTCCACTACACAGTCTGCGAAACCCGCCGCCGTCTCACAGCTGCACGCCTGGCTTTGGGAGACCACGGCCCAGGACCCCTGACGCCCGCTGCGTGGCCTACACTCCCGGGTAATCGCAGTGCACTCACGGTCCTGGAGGAGGAATGGAGACGGCAGCATGCAGCCAATCGGGCCCCCAGCCATAGCAGCTGGTTCAGGATGCACCCAGTCCAGCCGGCAGCCTGGATGCGGCCACGTTGCAACCCACTCTCCCCGTTCACAGCCAGTGTCACTCAGCTGCCGGCAACTCAGCGGCGTCCTCACAGCCGGGGGGACCCAGGGGCAGGCCCCTCGACAGCTGGGCCATCTACCTTCATCAACCACCCCCCCGCAGGGCCACTGCAAGGGAGCCCGCCGGACCTACCAGATCAGCTGGCCCCCGTGGACCCACCCGCCTTGCCGGACCCACCTGACCTGCCAGACCCACCTGACCCGCCTGAACCGCCAGACCCGCCGGGCTTGGGTGCACCCACGGCGGCCCAGAAGCACAAGACCTGGCAGCGGCTGTGGGACAGCCCGGCCAGCAACCGGGCCAAGGCCCTGGTGTGGCGGCTGCACCATGCACGGCTCCCGTGCGGCCTGTACCTCGCAACCAAAGGCCGGCCGGACCGCGCCGCCTGCAGCCACCCACCCTGCCAACAGCCACAGCAGCAGCCACAGCAGCAGCAGCCGCGGCGATGGCGGCCAGAACCGTGCATGGACAGCTTGACCCACATCTTTGTGGCCTGCCCGGCGTATAAGGGTGCTCGTGAGTGGCTGGTGGCTCTCTGGGGGGCCATCACCGGGGGGCCCGGCCCCCCAATGATGAGCGTTGAACTGCTGCTGGAGACTGGGCCGCCGCCTGGGGCCAGTACCCAACCAGCCCGGGCCTGCAAACCCTCTGGACCGCCCTTCGGGCCACCTGGCTGTGGGCCGTCTGGTGCCACCACCAAGCTGCTGACACCGAGCCCTGCCCCTCCGAAGCGGTCGTCACCCAGGTGGTCAGCGAGCTCCAACGGCTCATGTGGGCGCATTTCCGGATGGCAGCGTTGCCCGACGACACCATGGCTGGGTTGCCACTCTCACACATCACCGCCCAGCTGAAGACAGCTCCGCTGGACGCCTTCGAAGCCTCATGGGCGCATGAAGGTGTCCTGTGCTCTGTCGAGCGTGCCGAAGGGCAGGCGCCCAGGCTGCGGGTCCATCTGTCCCTGGCCCACCCTGTGCCAGCCCCACAGGCCGACGCCGCAGTAATGTCAGATTAGTTTCAGCTCGCAGCTACAGCTACAGCATCAGCTCAGCCCAGCTCAGGGGGGTTTGTTGTGTGAGCAGTTTCCGGTTTGTGTTTTTTTTTTTCTGAGAGGGACGTTACAAGGACAAAGGGACAGTAGTGAAAGGGGGTTTCAGTTCGGCTTTGTGGGGGGGCCTCGAGGGTGCTGGGGTCTAGGGGGGCCAGTGTTGTAGGGGTGAGGGCCTCCAGTGTTGGGTTGGCGAGGGAGGGGTGTGCCTGCTTGCTGCGCCCCGCAGGGTACCAGCCCTGGACGTTTCCCTTGCTCGTGGCGTGCTCGTGCTCTGCCGGGCCGGCGTCTGTTGGCGTGGCTGGCAGAGCGGCGCCCTGTTGTGCGGCCCTGCGGTGTGCTCGTGCTTGAGACCCTACCGCGCGGCACCCGGGTTCGGCCGTGACGTGCTTGGCGCCTTGGTGTGCTCGTGCCCTGGCCTCCTATGCCTTGGGCGGCACCTCGGTGCTTTTGGGTTCGTGCGAGCCTGGGGGCCTGAGCGGCCGGCCTTGTGGCCAACCGAGAACCAGCTCCTGGGCCCCTGGAGCGAGGTGCAGTGCCAGCGGCCTTGTTGTGCCGTTTTGCCGCTTTGGGAGCTTTTCTCTCCCTCTGCCGCCCTGTCCCTGTCCCCGTCCTGTCTGTGAGGTTGGCGTTGCTTGGTTCCCTTTCCTTCTGGTTGGTGCCTCTGGGGCTCGGTTGCGGTGTGGTGGTCTTTGCTTGCCGTCTGGCCTTCTTCCCGGCTTGCTGCTTGGTCTGCTTCCGTCCCTTTGTCCTTGTAACGTCCCTCTCAGAAAAAAAAAAAAAAAACCCTCAGTCATGGCCACGGCGCCCTGCCACTGGTACACTACACAGTCTGCGAAACTCGCCGCCGTCTCACAGCTGCACGCCTGGCTTTGGGAGACCACGGCCCAGGACCCCTGACGCCCGCTGCGTGGCCTACACTCCCGGGTAATCGCAGTGCACTCACAGTCCTGGAGGAGGAATGGAGACGGCAGCATGCAGCCAACCGGGCCCCCAGCCATAGCAGCTGGTTCAGGATGCACCCAGTCCAGCCGGCAGCCTGGATGCGGCCACGTTGCAACCCACTCTCCCCGTTCACAGCCAGTGTCACTCAGCTGCCGGCAACTCAGCGGCGTCCTCACAGCCGGGGGGACCCAGGGGCAGGCCCCTCGACAGCTGGGCCATCTTTTTTTTTTTTTTTTTTTTTTTTTCTGAGAGGGACGTTACAAGGACAAAGGGACGGAAGCAGACCAAGCAGCAAGCCGGGAAGAAGGCCAGACGGCAAGCAAAGACCACCACACCGCAACCGAGCCCCAGAGGCACCAACCAGAAGGAAAGGGAACCAAGCAACGCCAACCTCACAGACAGGACGGGGACAGGGACAGGGCGGCAGAGGGAGAGAAAAGCTCCCAAAGCGGCAAAACGGCACAACAAGGCCGCACCTCCTACTCCAGGCCAACAGGCGAGACGGAAGGCCAAAGACGACCCACCCACCAACAAACAACAAAAGACAAAAAAAAGAAAAGAAAAACAGCTACAAAACCAGAACACAGCAACGAGGCAAACACTACCCAAAGAAGCAGGGCAACACCCAACTGCAGCAGCCACAGAAGACACAAAGCAAACAAACGGAAGCAACAACCTGCAGCAGCCCCAGGGAACACCGGAACTCCCAACAGAAGGAGACACACCAGACCGCCCAACAGAAGGAACCCAAACCCCGCTCCTACCTTCATCAACCACCACCCCGCAGGGCCGCTGCAAGGGAGCCCGCCGGACCTACCAGATCAGCTGGCCCCCGTGGACCCACCCGCCCCGCCGGACCCACCTGACCTGCCAGACCCACCTGACCCGCCTGAACCGCCAGACCCGCCGGGCTTGGGTGCACCCACGGCGGCCCAGAAGCACAAGACCTGGCAGCGGCTGTGGGACAGCCCGGCCAGCAACCGGGCCAAGGCCCTGGTGTGGCGGCTGCACCATGCACGGCTCCCGTGCGGCCTGTACCTAGCAACCAAAGGCCGGCCAGACCGCGCCGCCTGCAGCCACCCACCCTGCCAACAGCCACAGCAGCAGCCACAGCAGCAGCCACAGCAGCAGCAGCCACGGCGATGGCGGCCAGAACCGTGCCTGGACAGCTTGACCCACATCTTTGTGGCCTGCCCGGCGTACCAGGGTGCTCGTGAGTGGCTGGTGGCTCTCTGGGGGGCCATCACCGGGGGGCCCGGCCCCCCAATGATGAGCGTTGAACTGCTGCTGGGAGACTGGGCCGCCGCCTGGGGCCAGTACCCAACCATCCCGGGCCTGCAAACCCTCTGGACCGCCCTTCGGGCCACCTGGCTGTGGGCCGTCTGGTGCCACCACCAAGCCGCTGACACCGAGCCCTGCCCCTCTGAAGCGGTCGTCACCCAGGTGGTCAGCGAGCTCCAACGGCTCATGTGGGCGCATTTCCGGATGGCAGCGTTGCCCGACGACACCATGGCTGGGTTGCCACTCTCACACATCACCGCCCAGCTGAAGACAGCTCCGCTGGACGCCTTCGAAGCCTCGTGGGCGCATGAAGGTGTCCTGTGCTCTGTCGAGCGTGCCGAAGGGCAGGCACCCAGGCTGCGGGTCCATCTGTCCCTGGCCCACCCTGTGCCAGCCCCACAGGCTGCCGCCGCAGTAATGTCAGATTAGTTTCAGCTCGCAGCTACAGCTACAGCATCAGCTCAGCCCAGCTCCAGGGGGTTTTGTTGTGTGAGCCGTTTCCGGTTTGTGTAGGGCAGTAGTGAAAGGGGGTTTCAGTTCGGCTTTGTGTGGGGGCCTCGAGGGTGCTGGGGTCTAGGGGGGCCAGTGTTGTAGGGGTGAGGGCCTCCAGGGTTGGGTTGGCGAGGGAGGGGTGTGCCTGCTTGCTGCGCCCCGCAGGGTACCAGCCCTAGACGTTTCCCTTGCTCGTGGCGTGCTCGTGCTCTGCCGGGCCGGCGTCTGTTGGCGTGGCTGGTGGAGCGGCGCCCTGTTGTGCGGCCCTGCGGTGTGCTCGTGCTCGAGACCCCTGTGAGGTTGGCGTTGCTTGGTTCCCTTTCCTTCTGGTTGGTGCCTTTTTTTTTTTTTCTGAGAGGGACGTTACAAGGACAAAGGGACGGAAGCAGACCAAGCAGCAAGCCGGGAAGAAGGCCAGACGGCAAGCGAAGACCACCACACCGCAACCGAGCCCCAGAGGCACCAACCAGAAGGAAAGGGAACCAAGCAACGCCAACCTCACAGACAGGACGGGGACAGGGACAGGGCGGCAGAGGGAGAGAAAAGCTCCCAAAGCGGCAAAACGGCACAACAAGGCCGCACCTCCTACTCCAGGCCACCAGGCGAGACGGAAGGCCAAAGACGACCCACCCACCAACAAACAACAAAAACAAAAAAAGAAAAGAAAAACGGCTACAAAACCAGAACACAGCAAACGAGGCAAACACTACCCAAAGAAGCAGGGCAACACCGAACTGCAGCAGCCACAGAAGACACAAAACAAACTACGGAAGCAACAAACCTGCAGCAGCCCAAGGGAACACCGGAACTCCCAAACAGAAGGGGACACACCAGACCGCCCAACAGAAGGAACCCAACCCCCCACCCCCCAAATACACACCCCCCAGGCTCGCACGAACCCAAAAACACCGAGGTGCCGCCCAAGGCACAGGAGGCCAGGGCACGAGCACACCAAGGTACCAAACACGTCACGGCCAAACCCGGGTGCCGCTCGGTAGGGTCTCAAGCACGAGCACACCGCAGGGCCGCACAACAGGGCGCCGCTCCACCAGCCACGCCAACAGACGCCGGCCCGGCAGAGCACGAGCACGCCACGAGCAAGGGAAACGTCCAGGGCTGGTACCCTGCGGGGCGCAGCAAGCAGGCACACCCCTCCCTCTCCAACCCAACCCTGGAGGCCCTCACCCCTACAACACTGGCCCCCCTAGACCCCAGCACCCTCGAGGCCCCCCCACAAAGCCCCTCTGAAACCCCCTTTCACTACTGCCCTACACAAACCGGAAGCGACTCACACAACAAAACCCCCCTGAGCTGGGCTGAGCTGATGCTGATGCTGTAGCTGCGAGCTGAAACTAATCTGACATTACTGCGGCGGCAGCCTGTGGGGCTGGCACAGGGTGGGCCAGGGACAGATGGACCCGCAGCCTGGGTGCCTGCCCTTCGGCACGCTCGACAGAGCACAGGACACCTTCATGCGCCCATGAGGCTTCGAAGGCGTCCAGCGGAGCTGTCTTCAGCTGGGCCTCTGGGGCTCGGTTGCGGTGTGGTGGTCTTTGCTTGCCGTCTGGCCTTCTTCCCGGCTTGCTGCTTGGTCTGCTTCCGTCCCTTTGTCCTTGTAACGTCCCTCTCAGAAAAAAAAAAAAAACCCTACCGAGCGGCACCCGGGTTCAGCCGTGACGTGCTTGGCGCCTTGGTGTGCTCGTGCCCTGGCCTCCTGTGCCTTGGGCGGCACCTCGTTGCTTTTGGGTTCGTGCGAGCCTGGGGGGTCTGTTTTTGGGGGGTGGGGGGTTTGGGTTCCTTCGGTTGGGCGGTCGGGTGTGTCTCCTTCTGTTGGGAGTTCCGGTGTTCCCTGGGGCTGCTGCAGGTTGTTGCTTCCGTTTGTTTGCTTTGTGTCTTCTGTGGCTGCTGCAGTTGGGTGTTACCCTGCTTCTTTGGGTAGTGTTTGCCTCGTTGCTGTGTTCTGGTTTTGTAGCTGTTTTTCTTTTCTTTTTTTGGTTGTCTTTTGTTGTTTGTTGGTGGGTGGGTCGTCTTTGGCCTTCCGTCTCGCCTGTTGGCCTGGAGTAGGAGGTGCGGCCTTGTTTGTGCCGTTTTGCCGCTTTGGGAGCTTTTCTCTCCCTCTGCCGCCCTGTCCCTGTCCCCGTCCTGTCTGTGAGGTTGGCGTTGCTTGGTTCCCTTTCCTTCTGGTTGGTGCCTCTGGGGCTCGGTTGCGGTGTGGTGGTCTTTGCTTGCCGTCTGGCCTTCTTCCCGGCTTGCTGCTTGGTCTGCTTCCGTCCCTTTGTCCTTGTAACGTCCCTCTCAGAAAAAAAAAAAAAAAAGGCCAGACGGCAAGCAAAGACCACCACACCGCAACCGAGCCCCAGAGGCACCAACCAGAAGGAAAGGGAACCAAGCAACGCCAACCTCACAGACAGGACGGGGACAGGGACAGGGCGGCAGAGGGAGAGAAAAGCTCCCAAAGCGGCAAAACAGCACAACAAGGCCGCACCTCCTACTCCAGGCCAGCAGGCGAGACAGAAGGCCAAAGACGACCCACCCACCAACAAACAACCAAAAACAAAAAAAAAAAGAAAAACAGCTACAAAACCAGAACACAGCAACGAGGCAAACACTACCCAAAGAAGCAGGGCAACACCCAACTGCAGCAGCCACAGAAGACTCAAAGCAAACAACGGAAGGAACAACCTGCAGCAGCCCCAGGGAACAACGGAACTCCCAACAGAAGGGGACACACCAGACCGCCCAACAGAAGGAACCCAAACCCCCCACCCCCCAAAAAACAGACCCCCCAGGCTCGCACGAACCCAAAAGCAACGAGGTGCCGCCCAAGGCACAGGAGGCCAGGGCACGAGCACACCAAGGCGCCAAGCACGTCACGGCCGAACCCGGGTGCCGCTCGGTAGGGTGGGTGGGTCGTCTTTGGCCTTCTGTCTCGCCTGGTGGCCTGGAGTAGGAGGTGCGGCCTTGTTGTGCCGTTTTGCCGCTTTGGGAGCTTTTCTCTCCCTCTGCCGCCCTGTCCCTGTCCCCGTCCTGTCTGTGAGGTTGGCGTTGCTTGGTTCCCTTTCCTTCTGGTTGGTGCCTCTGGGGCTCGGTTGCGGTGTGGTGGTCTTTGCTTGCCGTCTGGCCTTCTTCCCGGCTTGCTGCTTGGTCTGCTTCCGTCCCTTTGTCCTTGTAACGTCCCTCTCAGAAAAACAAAATGTGTGAGAGTGGCAAACCAGCCATGGTGTCCTCGGGCAGTGCTGCCATCCGGAAGTGCGCCCACATGAGCCGCTGGAGTTCGCTGACCACCTGGGTGACGACAGCGTCGGAAGGGCAGGGCTCAGCGCCGGCCGCCTGGTGGTGACACCAGACGGCCCACAGCCAGGTGGCCCTAAGAGCAGTCCAGAGGGTTTGCAGACCCGGGCTGGTTGGGTACTGGTCCCAGGCGGCCGCCCAGTCTCCCAGCAGCAGCTCAACGCTTGTCATCGGGGGCCCGGGCCCCCCTGTGATTGCCCCCCAGAGGGCCGCGAGCCACTCGCGGGCGCCCGTGTACGCCGGGCAGGCCGCAAAGATGTGGGTCAAGCTGTCCAAGCACGGTTCCGGCTGCCGCCGCCTCTGCTGCTGCTGCTGCTGCTGCTGCTGCTGCTGCCGCCGTTGGTGGCACGGTGGGTTTTTTTTTTTTGGCACGGTGGCTGCAGGCGGCCCGGTCCGGCCGGCCTTTGCTTGCGAGATACAGGCCGCACGGGAGCCGGGCATGCTGCAACCGCCACACCAGGGCCTTGGCCCGGTTGCTGGCCGGGCTGTCCCATAGGCGCTGCCAGGTCCTGTGCTTGTGGGCCGCCGTGGGTGCCTCCAATCCCGGCGGGCCCTGGGGTCCCGGCGGGTCTGGTGGTTTTTTTTTTTTTGTTTTTTCTGAAGGAACCAGGACTCGGGACGGGGTGCCTTTCTTTATGTTGTCTGGCGGTCCTCTGATGCTGCCACTACTCCACGAGCGGCTAGCGGGCCGGGCTTCTGGGCGTCTCCACAGGCCAGCTGGATGACTTAGGTGGGTGAGAGTCTTGTAAACCTCCAGACGGGACAGGGACGGGTGGGCACCCTCCTTCTCGTCACACCCCTGACAACTTGCTAGTGGCTGGGGTCGATCCCAGGACCTCCCGGGGGTAATTGCGAGGTTTCCCTGTTGCCAGCCAAAGCGCCTCATTGTCACCTTCTGGGGGTGCTGGTAAGTTCGTATCGTCCCCGGTAGGACTTGAACCCGGGTCACCCGGGCCAAATGTTGTGCCTTAACATTTGGTGTCGGAACTTACCAGGTACTGCCGGTGGGTCCGGCGGTTCGGGCAGGACAGCTGCGGCCAGCGGTCCGGGCGGGTCGGGTAAGCCAGGCGGGTCCAGCGGGGCCAGCTGGTCCGGCAGGTCCGGCGGGCTTCCTTGCCATGGCGCGCTGGGGTGGGGGTTGCTGAAGGTGGAGGGCCCAGCCGTCGAGTGACCACTGCTACACCCATCACATAGCACGCAAGCCTGCCAGCGCCTGCCCTGTCCTCCAAATACGGTAACACACATCACACATGCATACACACTACGGTTGGAGGTGGGCGAATGCGGAGCCCCTGGTCGGTGCTGACGATACTACGCTCCCAGGGGTGGTTGAGTCCACTGCTTGCAACACGACATGTCGATGTGGCCTAGTCGAGTGAGCGACATCGATTAGCTGCAAACCCGCCACCGCCGTCTGACTACGTGGCTAGCCCGACCTTTTTGGGCGGGGCCCCAGCGCGAAGCGCGTTCGGGGGCCCCGCCCCCTAGGATGTCCGCCGTGTGTCCGTTACGGCAAAACGTTAATTATCCGCTATACTAATTCGCTATGTTTGTCATATTGATTGTCCTCTATTGCAAGGTAACTTTGGTTTGGCTGAAAAAAATTCTTTTGCGCACAAACGGTCAAAGTAAAGCTCATGGACCCGGGTCAACGTCCACCCAACGCCTCTCGCGCTCATATTTGTTTCAACGGGTGCCGCGTGATGAATGCTTGGATTACAAGCAGGCGGCGCGTGCTAAATTGAACTTCCATAGTGTTCTGATGTTTGAACATCAAGATGCCACCAACATCAAGATTTGCCTTTCTGTCTTGCCAGATGAATACAAATCAACAATATGTATTAAATCAAAATTTCAAGATGCAAAGGGATAGCATACCGAGTACCAACGAGTTCGATGGCCGAAGTCCGGGTCTCACCGCGGCTTTTTCGCACCCTGTTTTTGCCTTATATTTGCTATTTAACAAACTTTTAGAGGTTCACGTCTGCTGCGGGCGTGCAACTGAAGGGCTGCATGCTTGCCGACGGACCAAATAACTACAGTTTCACGTTAAAACAAGAATGTTTCAAGCTTGCTTTTTGATATGTGCTTGACAGCAGACGGATGTGGTTGTGCAGAGGCGTCTAGCGTTACGATAATAATGCAGGTTGGTTTCGGGGCTACCCGACCTGCTTGAGCTTGCTCAATCTATGCACGCCGATCCACCTCCAACATCAACGACACCATCAATGGCACCCTTTCACTCTCTCACACTCTTGCGCGGTAACAGAGTTTCCGTTCTAAAGCAAGCGGCATGTACGGCTTCAAGGAAGCCGACCCCCTACTTGTCCTCTATCTCTATCCCGGACATGCTTTCGCTAGCTGGGGATGACTGACCCTCCCAATGCTGCGCAGTCTCTTGCCGGGACCGGGGAGCGGGGACCGTTGCCGAGGTCCCAGGTACACAGCGGAGAATACGGAGCACAACAGCCAAGGCTAGCGCAGGTAAGTTTTGCGGCTAAACCCCATAAGCACGCCCTGCGACCCCGCGCGAGTGACACCTCTCGACACCTATCAACACATATACGGCGGGTCTGGCGCGGTTTCCAGGAGAGGCAATCCTGGCGCGCTGGTAACCTGGCCGGTGTTGGCCGGTATGGCTGCATGACACCACCCCCCCCGCGGGTGATGGAGGATGGAGGCGCCTACGAGCTATCTGGGCTCGTTGGAACACCCGGTCGGGTCCACCTTGAAACGGTTTAAACGGTTACTACTTTATCAGCGCTTCATTCCCATATCATCACAGCCACGCATACCTATGCAAGCCAGTCTATTCAGTACATGATTCAGTATCCGGCATGTAGCGGCAAACAAGGCAAGTATCTGTGTATCGCAACCACCGTTAGTTTCCGTCCCTCCCCTCGGCGCCTTTTCCCATGCCACGCAGGATGAAAGCCACGCCCAAAAGTCAGGTGCAGTCATGGCCCTCTCTGTGCAAATGACGCCACGGCTGATAGCCACGGCTGATAGCCACGGCTGATATGCCGTTTATGCACTGGGCCGGCGTATGAGGTATAACTTCAGGAAGGTTTTGGCGGCACGTCAACTGCGGAGCGACTGTGGAAATGTTCGCCGATGTCGTTCAGATAGTTCGTTAACAGGCACGGCACCGACGAAGACACATGTACGTCTACTTTTGCTTGTATGACCGGATCCGCGCGGTTGATCCGATACAGGGAATAACTTGCACACTCAGATCACATGTGTGAGAACAACTGGGAACGACTTTGCATAGACAGCTGCAGGAAGCACGTGGAGCCGGTCAGGTAGCTCGATTCACTGTATAGGGTATTGCGCATGGAACGAAATCATAGGCACTCGACCGTAGCATCGGGTTGCAAGACGCAAATCACAGAGGTTCATGGCGGTTGCGAAACGCAAAAGCTTCGCAGGGTGAAGAATCTCGGAGGACGCAAATACTGCAATTGCAAACGCGAGAGAGAATGAACATCCTCTCATTATCTAATACAAAAATGGTGAAATGTGCATCATAAGACTGTATAGTTTTGGGAGCAAAACCCAACAGGGGTGCGTACGGCGCGTCGTAATGTACAAAAGAGTCTCAAAGATTTTACGCCGTCAATATTGCATTCCGCTTTTATTAAAGATGTGGCTACGTAAAGTATCCTAATGTTGCTTGGTCTCAACTTGCGGCGTTCAAGAAATGGGTTGCACCGCTTCTGTGCCTTCTCGGTCTCATGGAAATAAGGTACATCGTGCATATATTTGAATAAATATGACTTATATGATGAAGTAGTTAGGGACGGTTGCCGCTCGAACGGACTTCGAAGCCATCACACCGAGTGCTGCGCAGGTTGTCCCTGACGATGGAGTAACCGCGCTTAGCGGCAATTGCAGCGAAGGTGGATCGACGACGGACAAGGCGGGCAAGGTCCCCCTATCAGCGGGGTCATATATCGGGCTGTGCAGCAGCAAGAGCGACAAATCAGCAGCTGTCTCACCCAGGCCACGGCTCAAAGTAGGTATCCCATGAAGGACGTAACGCAGAGTCTTCGCAAACTCCTCTTTGCCGTACAAACTGCTGCTTGCGCCCCCGCAGATCATGAGACTGAGAGGCTCAGGGAAAGACAGACAGGAGTCTGACAAGCATTCCGGGGAGAATTTGTCCTCCGCCCGGACCCCCGACTTCCCCACGCTGGCGAAAGACAGCCGCAAGGACAGCCAAAAAACGAGTCTGGAGGGGCCCGAGTCCTCGGCACCCAGCTGCTCTGGGTCCATAACGACGGGGATTAAGGCTGCAGAAGTGGCCGACACCGCATGCGCAGTTCCGGGTGCAACAGACTGTCCTGACCGCTCCTCGGACACCGACAAAGAGGGAGCGACGACGGACAGCGCAGGTGAGGCTCTGCAGGTCTGCCGTACAGCGCAGTTCCGGCAATCATTTTTCGAACAGTGCACTACCCCACCAGGACAGGGAACACCGATGCGTGACATCAGGGTCAAAGGCGTGGCGGTTCGGTAACTGGGCGGCGCATTGCCGTGACTGCGTGTGTGGCAGTTCGTCTGACCAAACCGCAACGACCAGCCGGTCGTGAGCCGCTGGCCCAGGTCATGACACAGAGAGCCGAGGAGGAGGAGGAGGGAAAGGCTGGTGCCGCTCGTTCCGCCGATGTTGCCTGCGTGCACATCTTAGCGATGTATCCAACGATCCGTACTGTACGGCCGCTGCGTCTGATATTGCCCACCCCATCGGTTGTAAGACCCCTTCCCCCTGCCTTCCCTCCCTTTCCCACCCCACACCTGCCCAACCCGCTCTCCCGCCGCCGCGCCCCAGCCGCCGATGCGGCGCTGCCCCCCGCTAACCCCTTGGCAGTCGCACGGTTGGGCGTCACCCTGCGGGGGCTGCGCAAGCTGTATGAAGCGCTGCGGATTCGCTTCGGGCCGCAACGTCTTTGGGCCATGAGTACCGAGGAGCTGGTGCGGCAGTGGGTCCTAGAGGTGACGGCCGAGCGGCGCTGCCGCCTCCTGGAGCTGCCGGGCCTCTTGGACCCCACCGATGTGGCGCAACCGACCTACTTCATCAGCCACGCGTGGCAGAATCGCGCAGGTCTCCTGTTCGAGTCCGTGCTAGGACATTACCTCCTGGCAGGTGCGGCCGCCGCCGCGGTGGACACGGGCGCCGCCGCGGCGGCGGCGGCGGCGGCTGGCGGCTGCAGCGTGTGGATCGACCTGCTGGCGGTCAATCAGCACGACGGCACGGTCGAGCGTAAGCTAGATCTGGATCTGGCGGCAGTGGACGCTGTCGTACGGGCCTGTACGGGGGGCACGATCGCGGTGACGGACCTGGCGGCGGGCGTGAACCCGGCGAGTCGCGCCTGGTGCCTGTACGAATGGGCCACCACGCTCGAAACCCACGGCCCCGAGGCGCTGCACGCGCAGCTCGACCCGTACGAACGCTCGTCCATCATCAGTGGGCTGGATGTACGGCAGGCCGAATGCAGAAGCCCCGTCGACAAGGCCATGATCCTTGCCTCCGTCGCGGCTTCGGGCAGATCGGTGGAGACGTTCAACACGTGGCTGCGACTGCAGCTGCTTTTGCAGCCTCTGTCATACAGGGAGGACCTGCGGCGACGAGCGGCGCCGCCCGCGGCCGCCTCGCGGCGGGTGGGGCTGCCGCCGCTGGCGGCAGAGCCGCCGCCGCCGACGCCCCGGACCGCCCCCGTCACCCGCTGGGACTTGTCCCCCATCCGCGGCTGGCTGGCGGCGGGCGAGGGCGGGCCCCGCGTGCTGTGCCTGCTAGGCGGCTCTGGGGAGGGCAAGTCCACGCTGTGTTCGGCGCTGTGCGACCCGGACACGGGGATGCTCCGGCCGGGCAGCGAGGGCGGCGGTGTGGTGGCTGCGCACCACTTTGTGCGCTTTAGCGACCGGCGGCGGCAGGAGCCGCTGCGGATCGTCAAGAGCCTAGCGTACCAACTGGCGGAGGGGTGGGTCGGGGATTGCTGGGCGGGAGGGGGCCCGCAGCGATTGCAGAACCCGGGAAGGGGAGTTTTGGGGGGGGTCGGGGCGGGACGGGGCGAGGCAGGGCGCGGCGGGGAGGGGCGGAAACCGGAAAGAGGGAGGCATTGAGCTGCAGCGGGGACAGTTGCCGCGGTGGTACTGGGCGGCCAGGCATCACCACTCGCCGGCGCCGGCTGCCTACCTATCCCCCCTCAGACCGCCTCCAACCTTATCCGTGTGCCTCGCCATGTGGGCGCGCGCAGGCTGCCCCTAATGGCCAACTACCTCCTCCAGCTGGACGCGGCGGAGATGGCTCAGCTGCCCGCGGACGGCTCGGCGGCGTTTGTGGAGCTGCTGCTGCGGCCGCTCAGCGCCGGAGTGGGGGCCGGGCAGGTGGGGGCCGGTCCCGGGGCCCTGCCTCCCGCGGCATGAACCCACGCACACGGACCTGCCCCCCCGCTGCACCCCCCCTTTCCCTCTCCCTCCCCCCAGTCGCTCAGTCGTAGGCGCGTTGCGGCGTGTGTTGATGGGGCCTTCGTCAGTGGTCAGTGTACTTCTCTCTGCCTGACCCTGACGCTCAAGCGGACTACCCAATGCGAGCCGTACGGCGCTCGCCCGGAAACTCCCCGAATGTCCCAACCGCTCCAACCAACAACCGGCACCCCCAACCGTCACCCCTATGTCACCCCCTCCCTCCCCCCGCCAGGTGGTCCTCCTGATCGACGGGCTGGACGAGGCGGATCCGCCCGCCCCTCCCGGCCCCTCGTCACAGCAGCCCCTGCTGCCCGTGTCCCCCCGCCGGCTGCCCGCGCCGCTGCCCGGCACCGACGCGGCGGCGGCACTGCTGCTGTCGCCCTCGGCCCGCGGCGGCGCGAGCCGGGCGCATCTTCTGCCGCCTGCCACGCCCACCGGCGGGGTGGGTCCGGGGCCGGTGGCGGCACCGCTGCCCGTGTGCGGCAACAAAGTGGTCCAGCTACTAGCGAAGCAGCTGCGCGCGTTGCCCCGTTCCGTTCGATTCATCGTGTCGACCGACCCAGGGGCCATGGGCGGCCACGTGCGGGCCGCACTCGACCGCGCCTTCGCCGACTGCGGCGGCGTGTCGTATCTGACACCGCAGCAGCTGCGCTGCCGGCCGCCGCCGCCGCCGCCGTTGGCCGACGGCGATGCCGCCGCCGCCGCCGCTGGGACGCCGACCGGCCGCGGGGCCGGCGGCGGCACGGGCGTGTTGTTGTATCATACGGTCATGAACGAGTGTCTGGGCGGCGGCGGCTCCGCCGCCGCCGCCGCCGCCACGACTGCGGCGGCAGGACCTGGGGGGCCGAAGCCGCCGCCGGCCGCCAAACCCGTCCTGCCGCCGCTCTCCGCCGCCACGGTTGCCGACCTGCACGTCGCCTACTCGCAGCTCTTCTCCACGGGCATGTCCAGGTTAGGCAAGTCGGACCAGGACGCGGTCCGGGCGCTGCTGGAGGTGCTGCTGGCCGCCCAGGAGCCGCTGCCCGTGTCGCTCCTCGCGGCCATGGGCCTGGCGGGGGCGCTTCACCTGCTGCCCGGATATCGGGTGCTCATCGCCGGGCCGCCGGGGCCGGCGGGCGGGGGGGACGACGAGTGCGACGGCGGATTGCTGGTGACCGGGGAGCACGGGCCTCAGGGGACGACGAGTCGGAGCGCATCCCGAGCGGCGTCGAGCGTCGACGCCAGCAGCAACGGGGACTCGCCGAGCAGCAGCAGCAGCCGGTTGAAGGCCTCGCCGGAGGGGCAACACACGGTGCGCATCCTGCACAAGTCACTGTCGGAGTGGCTGGCCGACCCGCGGGTCAGTGGCGCCCTCCTGGCCATCTCGCCGCCCCGCGGTCACGCGCGTCTCGCGCGCCAGCTGCTGTCGCAGGTGTCCGCAGCCGCCGCCCCAGCGGCGTCCTTCCTGCCGGCGGCGGCTGCGGACGGTGGAGGCGGAGGCGCCGGTCGGGGGCCAACCTGTCGCCCCCTCTCGCCGTACGTCCTCAAATACCTCGTACGGCACCTCGTGGCCGGCGGCGACCGCGACGCGCTGGACTCGCTGCTTTCCCAGCAGTACAGCTACCTCGCTGCCGTACTTGGTCGCGGCCTGGGTCGGTCACTGGTGCGGGACCTGCTGTCCCTCCCTGCGCCGGGCCCGCTCGTGTGCGACGTGCTGCGGTGGCTGCCGTCGCAGCAGAATGTGTTGGTGGGCACCTTGACGGGCGAGGACGTGCTCGCGAACCTGCTGCAGCACTGCCCGGTGGGCACGGCGGCGTTCCGGACGGCGCAGGAGCGGCTCCTGGCGGAGGCGGCGCAGGCGGGGCGGCCCAGGTGGCGGCTGCGGCACGGACTGGGGCTGCCGCATGCCTGGCCGGCGTTGCGGGGCGTGCTGCAGGTGCGTGGTAGGCCTAAGGGGATTGGGGGTGGGTTCAGGAAAATGGTTGACACATTGGGGTTGGGAGTGTAGTGAGGAGGCCATGCATTGGGATGTGGCTGGGTAGCGGGGTGGTGGGCCCGCGCAGATGGTTGTGCATACCTGTGGGATTGGAGAGGCGGGACGACAGCAATCCCTGATGTGACAAGATGTGAGGTGTACCTGTATACGACATGATCCGATAGTACGACATGTACGCCCGTCCCACCTGCATACGGCATGGACGTCTGCTGTTCGCTGCTGACTTGCGCGCAGGGCCACAGTCAGCTGGTGATGGCGGTGGCCTGGAGCCCGGACGGCCGCACACTGGCCAGCGGCAGCGGCGACTCCACGGTCCGGCTGTGGGAGGCGGCCAGTGGCGAGTGCATCGCCCTCCTTGAGGTGAGTTGGGACCACAGGGGCTCGAGCCCAATACCTGGTACCTCTCCCCGCCCCATGCGCTCGATGTCCTGCCTCCCTCCTCCCTGCGCCACAGGGCGGCCGCGCAGGCGGACCCGCGCGGGATTGCGCCGCCGCCTGTCCTCAACCTAGCCGCGCACACACCCCACCCTTCCTGCTCCAGGGTTGCCTTTGTTCGTTTCGTCCATGTAAGGTTTTATCAATGATAAAGTATCACTCTTTCAAACCTACGGACTCCACGCCCGTTGGAAGCCGTTCTGGTGAACCTTCCGCGGCCGCCAACCCCGCCCCCATGTTTGTCATCCCCTCATCCCCTCATCATCCCCAGGGCCACTCGAGCGACGTCCAGACGGTGGCCTGGAGCCCCAGCGGCGGGGCGCTGGCCAGCGGCAGCAACGACGGCACCGTACGGCTGTGGGACATGGCCACGGGGGACTGCGTGGCCGTGCTGGCGCTGGTGGGTATCCGCACCGGGGGGGGGCTGGCAGGGAGGAAGGCAGGAAGGCCAGGGCTTCCGAAGGCGAGGGGTTGCCGCCAGCGCTCTGGATGTCGCGGAGTACAGTGAGGGGAATCAGCCGTACCCTCCAGTCCTTAACGCAGGGCAGGTGTCCCTGGAGCCTCTGGGAGAGATCGCTCCCTCCCTGCTGCCTGCCGCCGTCTGCAGGTTCGGGCTGCGGCCATGGGTTGCACCGACGGGGAACAGTCCCTCGGGCTACCAGGGGCCCGGGGGCGGGGGGGGGGAGGGGGGAAAGGGAGGGAGGGCCGTCAGACAGGGCAGGCGGTCTTGCGCCGCCTCGGCGCCTTCCAAGCTCGTCCCCCGGCTGTACACTGTCTGTCCGTCCATGACCGCCCCTACCCTCCGACCCTCCGGTTGCAGGGCCAGCAGTCCGGAGAGGAAGTCCGCAGCGTTGCCTGGAGCTGTGACGGGCGGGCTCTTGCCAGTGGCAGCAACCTGGGGGAGGTCCGGGTGTGGGACGCGGCGAGCGGCGAGTGCGTCCTGGCGCTGGAGGTCAGCAGGGGGGGGGGAGAGGAGCGCGGCGGGGCCCGGGGTGGGGGACGGGGGGGGACGGGACGGCGGCCTTGGGAGGTGCGGGCTGCGAGGTTGATGGGACGGATGGGACACGGCGGATTGCTGGTGGTTTTGAGTGTTCACCGTTGGTAGGACAGGAGTGCGGCCTTGCAAGACAGTGCGGGCTCTGCGAACAACGGCTCACACCCAACCCAAGTATATCTGCACCCGGGCTCGGTCGGGCGGGTTCCTTTTCTAAACACCCAGAATGACTGACGGGTCCGCGGACCAGTGATGCGGGATGAGCCGCCGCCAGAGCTGCGTCGGTGGGCGCTTGTCGACAGGCTCCCTGAGGCTTAGCCGGGCGGATACGGTCGCGTTTGCCAGCCGGTGCGGTCCGCTGATCCATTCTACTGGTGCACAAGCCACGATAATCGAGTGCGCGTCCACTGACCCCGTTGTCGGCGGGCGCGTTGGGGCTCGGCTGGTGGGCTGATAATGCCACGGTTGCCAGCCGCTGGGGGTGCGCTGACCCTGACCCTGACACCGACCCTGATACTGACACTGACCCGTGGGCCATGTCCAACCGACGCCGCAATGATGGGAGAGCGGGAGCGATGGGCGCGACGCTGAGATTGGATCAGGACCCAGCTCCGAAGAAAATGCATTGTGTGTCAATCCGTTGCCGTACATGCAGGGCCACGTGGATGCCGTCCTCAGCGTGTCGTGGAGCCCGCGGGGTGGCGTCCTGGCCAGTGGTGGCGAGGACGAGACCGTACGGCTATGGCACCCCGCCAGCGGGCAGTGCACCGCCACGATGCTGGTGAGGCCCACAGGGGCAAGCGGGTCGTAGGGGGGGGAGGGGGGGGAGATGGGGGGGCTGTGCACCGACCGTATTCGTGTGCCGAATTCGTGTGCCGTCGGGGCTGTCCATCGTTGGCTGGGTTGACTGACGTACATGCGTGTACGACCGAAGAACGCGGTGCTGTACACCCCCACGAGGCCGCGCGTCTGCGTACGTCGGTGATGGTTCCAGTCCGCGGGCTCCTCTCCTCTCCGTTCGGGCGTACTGTCCTGCCCTGCCCGACCTCGTCCTGCGGGAGAGGGAGGGAGGGAGTTGGGGGGGCTTGGCGTGGGCGAGGGGGGCCGGGGGCGTCGAGGTGTGAGCCATGAGGGTCTCGAGGCTCGGTGGACTCCAAGGGCGGGTAAGGAAAGGTTTCAGAGCCGCGACCCGCGAAGCTGAAAGCCCCGTGCCCGTGCACTGCCACTCTCCCCGCCCCCTCCCCCCCGCCCGCCCCCCGCACAGGGCCACTCGGGCTGCGTCCGCAAGGTGGCCTGGCACCCGGACGGCCGCACCCTGGCCAGCGGCAGCGACGACGCGACCATCCGGCTGTGGGACACCTCGAGCGGCGAATGCGTCTCCACCCTGGAGGTGAGGGGGGTGAGGTGGCCCATGACAGCCTCCATGACAGCCTCCATGACAGCCTCCATGACAGCCTCCAGGCTGTATTGGAAGTGGCTGTACTGCGGATATGGCGCCTCTTGTGCCTCGAGCCCTGTCCTCGCGCAGCAACCGCAGACCCACCACGGCTGCGCCGGAGGCTTCTTGACCCCAGGCCGCGGACGGCAGGTGGCCTCGTTACCATGTAAGTTCCTTTGACCGCACGCGCTCGCGCCCTCCCTCCCTCCCTGCCGTGCTTGCGGCCGCTGCCATGTTGCTTTGTCCCACCGGCCCTCAGGGTCACTCGTGGCCGGTCACCTGCGTGGGGTGGAGCCCGGACGGGCGGGACCTGGTCAGCGGCAGCACCGACCAGACCATCCGGCTGTGGGACGCGGGGACCGGCGTGTGTCTGGCGGGCCTGGAGGTGCGTGGGGGAGGTACCCGGGGGGGGAGGGGGGCTGCATGCACGCGCTCCCAGCCGTGTGATGTCCCCCATACGGTTAGCACGTCCACGGCCTTTAGAGTCAGTGGCCGTGCGTGTTGGGATGTGGGGGTTGGGGGTTGGGGGTACCTCACTCGCCGGCTGCCCTCTGGCCGCGCGGTTGTCCGGCAAGTGCACCCACCCACCTACCCACCCACCCCCTCGCCCACAGGAGTTCTCCTACTCTGTGGCCTGGAGTCCGGACGGCCGCACGCTGGCCAGCGGGGGCAGCATCGACCAGTGCGTCCGGATGTGGGATGTGGCGGCGGCCATTGGGGCGGCGGAGGAGGGCGCGGGGAGCAGCGGGGCGCAGCAGGTACGGGGCCGCGGACAACGCCGCGGGTATGGTGGGCCAGCCAAAGGGGAAGCGATCGCGATATCGGTGGTCACCAAGGAGATGAAGTTGTACTTTTGAAGCAGTAATGTTGTAGTGAGGTAGTGAGGAAGGAAGTGTTGAAATGAAGCTGTACAAGACGTCTTAGCCTTTGGCAGCCTGACGGTTCGCTGTTCGCCCTCCCCCTTCATACCCCCCTCATATCCCTCTCATACCCCCTTCATACCCCCCACATATCCCCCTCACACCCCCTCATACCCCCTTCATACCCCCTTCATACCCCCCTCATATCCCCCTCATACCCCCCTCATACCCCCCTCTCCCCCTCTCCCCAACCCTTTCCTGTGTGACCCGCCTCACTCACGCACTCACTCACTCGTGCGCAATCGCCTCACTTACCTAGCACTCTGTCGGCTGTCCCACCCCTTCCCCCTCCTGCAGGGCCACTCGGACATCGTCAACAGTGTCGCCTGGAGCCCCGACGGCAAGACGCTGGCCAGCGGCAGCGACGACAAGACCATCCGGCTGTGGGACGGGGAGACGGGGGAATGCTCAGTGACGCTGGAGGGGCCCCTCGATCGCGTGTTCGCGGTGGCCTGGAGCCCGGACGGCCGCACGCTGGCCAGCGGCAGTCGGGACATGGGGGTGCGGCTGTGGAACGTCAAGAGCGGCGGCTGCACCAGCGTGCTCAAGGTAGGGAGGCAACGGTGTGAGGGGGGGAGGGAGTGGAGGTGCCCGGGGGCCGGAGATCGGGGCACCGTGCGTGGGGGGGAAGGGGGAAAGAGGGGGAAGGGACAGCGAGCTTGAGTGGGGTGCGTGTAGGTACGTGTGTTTGTGTGTGGCGCGGATACCCGCGGTGCGTTTCTCGGAGGAAGCTGCTCCAGCCGGGATACCGACACCTGTCGACAAGGGACCAAAGGGCAGTATTGTAGGTGCGGATCGGGCCGGGGGCGACCGGAAGAGCCATGTAGGCGGCCGGCTGGGGGGGATCACCATCAGGTCCACCCCACGCCGGACGGGCTGCCCATGTGCCCAGCAGCCGTCCCACTCCCTCACTCTCGCTCGGGCCTGCTGACACCTCGGGCCCGCGGACCACCGCAACCCCTGACGCCTTTCCACCAGGGCCACCTGGACACGGTGTACAGCGTGACATGGAGCCCGGACGGGAGGGCGCTGGCCAGCGGCAGCGGCGACAAGACCATCATGATCTGGAACACCGCGAGCGGGCTGTGCACCGCCACACTGGAGGTGGGCGTTACGCGGGGGGTGGGAGTGGGGGCGGGGCCGGGGCCAGGGGTTAAGAACAAAAGAAACATCAGACCCAGAAACGAACCCGGGCACACCCAGAAATACTCAAAATGCTTACATGGTGAGGTACCTGTATGGCAGCCGAATCAAGGAGACTGCGCGAGTACACGCGGCGGCGCGGCCGCGCTGCCGGCAGGTGCAAAAGCAAGATAAGTGCGGCACGGACCGACCCAGCCCGAACAAATTCGATACGTTACCGACCTGTGTCAGACGTAGATGCAGCCGCGCCGCGGGTGTTGTCCCAGGACATGGCGATGCACTGAGGGAAGCCGAGAAACGGGGCCAGGGGTCTTGGGGACGAGCGTTGAAAGCCTATGCCTGAGTTTTCGCTCTCCTCGTTTGTTGGTTGCGCGTTGCCCACCGCTCCGCAGGGCCACCTGGACACGGTGTGGTCGGTGGCCTGGAGCCCCGCGGGAGAGGCGCTGGCCAGCGGCAGCATAGACGCCACCGTCCGGCTGTGGGACCCCGCGGCGGGGCGCTGCACCGCCAAGCTGGAGGTGAGAAACGAGCGCTGAACCGCTTGGTCTGAGGGGCTTGCACGTGGTGGGCCTGGGTGCTGTACGATGCCTGACCCGCCCGTTGCCGGGGCGGACACCATCGAAACCGTTCGATTCCGCGCGTGGCGATTGCACCAGGACGGACCCGGACTTTGCTCAGCTGAGGCTGGGCCGTCGGTGACGTTGGGGGGGGGGGTATAGTGGGCCGCTCCGAGCACACCGACGGATTCGTCCCCGATGTCTCTCGACGGCTCCGAACTCCGGGCCCTTGCCGCCTCCGCCGCCATTTGTTCCGCGAATCTTGGCCTATCTGCGCGCAGGGGCACTCGGCCGAGGTCCGCAGTGTCGCCTGGAGCCCCGACGGCAAGACGCTGGCCAGTGGGAGTATCGACATGACCATCCGGCTGTGGGATGCCAGCACTGGCAATTGCACGGCCGTGCTGCGGGTGAGCGGCGCGCGCAGCAGATTCCCGCCGGGGAAGTGTCTGTCTGTCTGTTGATTATGGGCGTCTTTCAGTAGGCATTCTAGCCGGTGTAGTATTCGGGATCGGGATCGGGGTTGGTTGTTCTGCAGACATCGAAAGACAAAACCCAAAGGCCATATGACCCGCGATTCGACACCAGATTTTGCCTCCAGTTGCTGCTCGTCCGTCTTCTTGGCCTGACGCCTTCTTGCGACCCAGCCCAGCTTCTCCGTCCCTTCTCCGCATGGCTCGACATGCAGGGGCACTGCGGCTGCGTGTTCAGCGTCACCTTCAGTCCGGACGGCCTGACCCTGGCCAGCGGCGGCAGGGACAAGAACGTCCGCATGTGGGATGTGGCCGGGGGCGGGGAGCTCGTGGCGGTGCTGCAGGTACGTCTTCGCCACCCGGTGGTGTGCGTGGCGAAGTTTGCAACTCTCCTCGGTCTGGTTGTACCTTGCAAGGCGGCCATGTCGTACGTCACGGCCTTGTGATACGTCCTGGAGATAGACTGGTATGGGTTGGACAGTCAACGGTCATTTGAACGGGTGTATAGCTATGTATTCCGCATTTGTATGCTCCCATCCTGCAGTCACCCGCCTGCCTGACGTGTCCTGTGCTTCCCCGTGTACCGCCCCCCCCCCCCCCGCAGGGCCACCCCGACGACGTCAACAGTGTTGCCTGGAGCCCCGACGGCAAGACCCTGGCCAGCGGCAGCGACGACGAGACAATCCGGGTGTACATGAGGGAAGGCTGAAGGCCTACTGCCCTTCTGTGCTGCGGTTATTGCTGCAACTGCGGCAGCGAGTTTTCGCTCAATCAAGTCCGTTCATGCCATACATGCGCGCGTGGATACGGATTCGGGGTTATAGCGCGTAATGGCAACATAAAGGTTGGGGCTTTGAACTCCTACGTTATAGGTCGGTTTGACAGGATCTTATCGAACCCAAGCCTTGCAGGCTGCAGGCTAGAGCCATCGGCGCCCATCGGCGCATCGGTGGGCTTGTCGACCTGTGTTTCGTACGGCCGAGCAAGGCCGTCATGGAGAGCTGGGGCAAGCGACCCAAGCGGCGGAAGAAGAAGAGGCGTCAGACACGCGGCGAGGTAGCTAGGAGGGCACGGCGTTTGCATAGATGCGTAGATGGAGCGCTGAATCATTGATCCTAAATTATCACTGATGTCGTTTGCATGATGATTCGTTGGCATTGATGAGGCGATGATACGGCTCCTTTACGTAATACGGCTCCTGTAACCAATCGCCATTGATAACCGGGGGAAACGGGTTGCGGCCTGTCATCGCACCTGCTGTGTGGTGGTCGTGGTGGTCTTGTATGATGTCAGCGGTGAGCGTGGATGAGTTTATCTGCTTGCGTTTTGAGGTGGTGGCGTTCGGATGGCATTCAAAAATTGATGCAGTACTGGGGGAATATAACCCTAAAGGAAGCGTGCGGACGGACGGCGGGATGATGCGCTGCTGTGCAGGCTGGCCGTAGCCCTGATATGATTGCGCTCACAGCGTTACCCTGCGCCACAGCCGGGGCCCGGGCCTTATGAGTGCTGGAGTCCTGCAGGTCCGCACCGTGTGGATGCCATTGGAGCAGGGGCTGTTTCGGCAGAGGGGGGAGAACGGATTGGGGCCGTTCAATGCCGTACAGGCCCCCGGGGCACAGGCGCTTCCGGTCGGAAACGGGAGCTCAGCTCCCTGGGCGGCGGCAACTCCTTCGTTGTGTGAGGCCGGGATGAAGGGAAACGGGGATGTGGTAACTGGCGCAGGAGGTCACGTCATTCGGGGCGCGTATTAATTATTTGGTTGTGTTACAGCAGAAGCTACGAATTATAGTGATTATCAAGCCCCGCACCTGAAGATCGCTTGCTTGTGTGCCTCGGTGTGTGTGTGTGTGCGTGCGTGCGTGCGTGCGTGCGCGTGTTCAGAGAAGAGCCCCGCCCGACCCAAACTTGTGTGTGTTGTGATGCGGCCCCACGGGTCCCACCGGAACTTCTCCTTGTTGTGCAGGTAGGTGATGTGCGGGTGCGGGTGCGGCTGTGTCGCAAAACGCAGTGCTGTATGATGTGCATGGGAGCGGGCATGGAGCATCGCTGTTGGCTGCTGGTGGATGTGCGCCGCCCAACAAAGCAGGGCATGCGTTTTGCTTTCCCGTGAGCGCGGGGTTCGATGTACCTGAGTGCGTGATTGGGACCGTGTCCCACTGGCCACGCGTCTGAAGGGACCGGGTAGTGGCATTGGAACCGCGGCAAATACTGGGGACTGATACTGGGTTCTACCAAGTACGAACGTGAGCGAGCGGATGATACTACTCGGCGCAGGTGCGCGTTCGCGGTGCATTTGGGTAAGGAGAACGTCGGATGCTTTAGTTGTGTCTTGCATTCAGTAATAGTTTTCGTTAGTTGCGGGATGCGCTGCAGGGGGCTTGATCCCATCGCTCGCAGCACTGCCAAACTTGCGGGCGTAGGATAGATACTAGGTCAACGCGGCGAGGTGCAGATTGTTTACAGATTGCAAGAACTGTGCGCAGGCTTGAGGTGCAGCTGCTACGGCGTAGGTAGGGATATTAGGCATGGTGACGGCGCTGCATGGTTTCAGGTGCAGCGCGTGGTGAACCCATGTGTCCCGTACGTGGTAGCCTGGGCCCCCATGGACCGCCCGGGTGGGCGCCAAGATGGCCCACAAGTTGTAACACTGGGGGCAGGCCGCCACGGGCCAACCCCCACTGTAGGCATGCCTGGAGATAAACGCAAGTGACCGGGCCCCGGGGCATTACATTCACACCGTTTGGTCTGAAGCCTTTCTGTCCTCCTAGCAGCCCCGCCGCTGCTACCGGCCCCAAAAGTATCTGCCCACGCTGCATATTATAGCGCTATGCTGTCCCCTGCAAAGCAGCCCGTCAGCGGCCGCTGCTGCTGCCGCAGGTGCCGCGCCCCTGCATTCTTCGAATCGCTCCAGCGAACCATGGTGTTTGTGCCGGGGCATGTCGTCGGACCATATGCAGGTTTTGAACCACGTTACGACATGTGTCGCCTGGACTTGCTCACCACGACGTAGGGCTGTTGCGCTATCTTTTCCTCCCAATCAATGGCGTTTGTCAGCTGCATGTGTATGTTAGTTCAGGGACCCCCACCAGCGAGAACCGAGAAGGCTAGAGCTGCGGGTGCGGTTGGGCGACGTTCTGTCCTTCATCGGGTTCCGTGCTTCCGTCCCATGAGTCCAACCGCCACTGGGTCATCATGGAGTCCTCATTACGTGTTCATTCGATTACTGCAGTACGACAAGGTTTCGGTGGGCATGACGGCGGGTCCGTTGTACGGCGGGTCCCGTTTAAAGTATGAATCATTATCATGGCGTTGCCATCCGTAACCGCCCGCACCTGCTCACACCCCCACACCTGCCCACACCTGTTAACTCCACATGGATTCGCGGCATGTGGCATGCTGTCGCAAAGGCAGCGGACTCAGCCCCCGGACTCCCAGCCGCAGCTCCCTCGCTCCAGCTGCCCTCCCTCCTGACCCGCGCCCGCCACATGATGCGGTGTTGTCCTCCCCCCGCCCTCCAGCTCATGTCCCCTGTCGCCTGCGGCTGCCCCTACGCCTGCCACGGACACCCCCAACCACGTGGCATGTCATCTCACCCAACCAACACTATCAACGGGCATCCGTTTCATCGATCATTACAATGAATGAATGAACAGCGGAACCCAAAATGCGGATAACAGCCATGGCAGTTGTCAGGATGGGGCCTCCAAGGTGGCCGTCCCACAAGGCACGTTGGTGGCTCTATCTAACGCGCTGCACATGGAGGTCGTGTTGGACGGAGAGATGCAATCCCGAAGGGTCACCAGCGCCGCGAAATCTGTATGTACCGGGCAGGAGGTTTCCAGCAGCACCCAGAAGCGCTGGGAGACCTTTGGCAATCCCTCGCGATCTGCGAGCTCTAATCGTCTTCACCAGCCGGAATACCGCCAGCAACCCGATAGTCTTGAGGTAGAGGTAAGATAGCAAGCGTCTCAGTTCCACCCTTCATTATCCTTAGCACCGCTGGCCGGAGCTGACGTACTTCACCACGACCAGTACAACACCCAACCTACGCAAACTTAGACCTGCAAGCTGCAACGCATGCCGGCACACAGCTGAGCGATAGACACTATGTCAGCCTGTCAGCCAGTTTCCTTTCAGCGCAGGCACTTCCCGCTACTGTTGCCCATACAAACCCTGCAGCTCCGCCGCCGTACCCGACCCCATCTGCGCCTGCGGCTGTACCTCCAGCACCAACGCTACCAGGGCGCGCTGCAGCATTTCAAGGCCCTCGGGTGAGGATAGCCGGTGGTCTCCGCCCTGCAGCACCTCCAAGACGGCTGACATGGCTGCGGCGGTAGCCGCAGGATTCAGTGCACCATGACACATAGTTCGTCGTGCCGGCGCTGGTCTTAACGAAGGTTCCGCCGCTGCTGCAGCAGCAGCGGCAGCCTCAGCGCTGCCTGATGCAGCGGCTCCGCCGGTGACGGTGGCAGCGGGAGCGGCGCACCCGTTGATTGCTCTGAGCAGGGCCTCGGCATGCTGAAGTGGAACCACCTGGTCCTCACTGCCGTGAAGTACCACCACCGGAACGCCGACTGGGATCCGTGGCACTCCAGCTTCTTGGCAATCCGGGCGCCAATGCGGGGCCTTGGCTGCCTCAAAGCGCCCGTCTTCCGGAGCTTGGGCTACGTTTGGGGTTCCCAGCAGCTTGGGCACCTCCAACGGTCCCAAATAGGCAACACCGGGTTGAAGCGGCTTCGTACGCCCATCAGGGGTGTGCAGCAGGTTGCACCGCCCTTGGCGGAAGTACGACAGTCCCACAGCATCGCCACCGTCCATAGGATAGGGGGAGTTCATGGAGATCAGCGCCTCGTCGTACAGCACGCGGTGCTGCTCCTCGTGCGTCAGACCTGCCCAGCGGACCTCAGTTACATCCACTGCGGGTGCAACCAGCAGCAGGCTCGAGATAGCTGCGTGGCCTTTCCCAGCGGCCTTCGAACTTCGCAGCTGTTGTGCCAGGCGCAGGGCCACCCAGCCGCCGATGGAGCTCCCTGCAAACACACGGCCGTTGGAAGAAAGCTGAGCACAGAGCTACCACACCTGACCTGAGAGCTTCCACAAGCAGGACGCAGAGTCGTACACAGAGTCGGACGAAGCAGGACGCAGAGTCGACGAGAAAGGATCACCCCCTTCGGTTGCCCAGCACAAAACGACTAGATAAGTAAGAGATAAAGACAATGTGTGGCGGCAGCTTTTCCATAACCGTCGTGAAAAGCAAGGATGACCTGGGTGATCACCATGGCCCTGACCCTGACCCTGACCCCAATCCCCTGCAGTTCAGCCCTGTTGGGACTCCATGAGACCCGCCGCCGCGTCAGACTGCTGATCAGATCACCGACCTACGATGACCACGTGTCGCGCCCGGATCGTGGCCTCCATCAGCGCCGCCGCGTCTTCAACCCAGTCCTGCAGCCCGCAGGCCAGGAACTCGCGGCCCCGCGACGCGCCGAAGCCCGAATAGTCGAAACACAGAAACTCGCAGCCGTACTTCGTGGCCACGCTGAGCGCCAGCCTTACCTTGGCGCTGTCGTCATGTGGGTCCACGCACATATCGACATGTGGCATGCCCGACAACCATAACCATTGGGATGGCATGTCCAGTGTTAAGCGGGGAAAAGGCTGCGATCGGTGCAATCCCAGAAAAGAATGGGAGAGGTAATTGTAGGAATGGAGGAGTGAGTATCTTGGGGCCCCGCCAGCATCACGTAGGTGCTTTGCTTATGAGAGCCGCGCGCAGGGGTAAGGGATGGTGTGAGGCGTCAGGCCCAGCGATGACGGGACCCAAACCATTCAGCCTATCCACATGGCCCCACCAAGATGCCATGCCCTTGGACGCCGGCGCGAGGGCCATGAGTTCCTTAGTACGCTGACCGATTGACGACCAGCGCAGCCAGTCACTGCCTGCTGCCATGGTAAGCGTCAGGACTTTAGGGCGGTGCGCAAGTGTTCAGACACGCACTGCGGTATACGCTCGCCCTCATAGCGCACGAGCCCCAGACGCAGCCTCGACCTCTTACCCCGTCATGGCGCTCTTGAGGCCATTGCAGAACAGGACGCAAACATCAGGGTAGGACCAGGAGTTCCGGCCCTGCAGCTGCTGCAGTGTCGGTGTTCGTTCACCCTGCTCCTCAACTGTGGTTGCGAGTGATGGAGGAGCGGCACCCACCGGGGTCAGCGGCAGGTAGTGCCGGTACGCCAAGGTAGCTGTTCCGGCAGGATCCAGCGGTAGCAAGCGGACCGGCAATGACTCGACAGTTACTCCTTCGCTTTGGTGGGTCACGTAATCCAGATCCGCCATCTGGGCCGGCACATGTCCTGCGGAGGTGTCGGGCGGCAGACTGCTGCGAAACAAGGACGAGGCAGCTGCTGCCGCGCAGATAGTAAGCTGTATGCGGTGGGCTGGCTTGGCAACGCGGCCGCTGAGTGCGTCTCCATGCAGCCACCCTCCCGTTCCGCAGCACTTCCGCTTCGCTGCTGTGCCACTGGTGTTTACCACTCTGCAGGCAGTCCCAGCGGCAGACGTCAGGTAGGCAGGACTGCAGTGAGGGCTGAGGGGTGAGGATAACCGCCACGCACACAATAACCCCGACCGACACGGAGATAGACGTGATCGTTTAGCGCCGTTATACCTTGCGTAATTCATTGGTGCGGATATTGCGGGTATCGGCAGATGGGCTTGTAGAGGTCCTGAAGAGGTCCTGTAGCTAACCGAGCACCGACAGCGAAACGCGGAAGCCGTATAAATTAGATAACAATTACTACGTATTGCACATATACTCAAAGTTTGAGAAAAAGGAGAAAATGTTGCATAAGCCTTCTACGGTAAAACACTACGTGTGACATGTGTTGAGTATAAGAAGATAGAGTAGGAAAAGGAATGAATATGCCTACTTCTATCGAGTGTGGACTCCACCATGCGTCGTGAGTTGTAACTACTCAACGGCAGTGTACGGCGGCCTCAATCACTATGAGTCCGGTGGAGCCCCGAGCAAATGCCCGGTTACTATTTCAAGACGCTGCTTAATGAGAGGCATAGAAATCCGGACCGTGACAAGGCTGAGCAGACACTGGCGTTTATTAATAGGATGGATGAGCAGGGGGCATGGCGGGTCGTGAGGGGGCACGAGGAGGCTGAGCGCAGGAAATTAGCGGCGGACGCAGCTCTTAATGGGCCAATCACGGAGGAGGAGGTCGCCGTGGTGCTGATGAATCTGCCTACCGGCAAATCCAGCGGTCCCGAAAGGGTCTGCGGGGAATGCTACAAGTATGCGAAAAGGCTGCGGAGCGGGAGTGAGGATGAGCGCCCGGAGATAAACCGTATGAACCCAATCATACAGGCTCTTCTGGAGCGCATTCGGTCAACAGGGGATATCCCGGATCAGTTCACGGTGTCTGACCTGGTCCCGGTATACAAGCGCAACGGGGGGGACGCTACGGACTGCAGCAATTACCGTGGGATTGCAGTTGGTGGAGTGCTAGCTAAATGTTACGCGTCAGTGCTCGAGCGTCGCTTTGCTAAGGTCGAAACACCAGTACGACACTGGTGCCAAGCTGGGTTCCGCCAGGGTATCGGTACCCAACATCATCTCTTTACGCTTCGCCATTTCATAGCACGGTACGCAAGACCTGGGCAAGGCGGTTTGTTGATCTGTCAGATTGATTTCGAGAAGGCTTTTGATCGCGTAGATCGTGAGCTCCTTTGGGAACGGATGAAAGAACGTGGCCTGTCCGGCCAGATGCTGGATGCCCTACCGCGATCCTACGACAAGGTAGAGCTGCGAGTGAAGGTGAACGGCCAGCGTGGCGAAGCGTTCAACTCCGACCAAGGTGTGAAACAGGGCTGCCCCCTGAGCCCAGTTCTTTTTGGTATGTTCATCGAGGCCTTTGCGGATTACATCGACGAACATGACCCGACGGGCAGAGCACCAGTCGCCCGGCGGAGGAAAGTGCCGGAGCTGTTGTACGCGGACGATCTCACAATGTTTGCAATGGATGCCTCTCGTATGCAATTCCTGTTGGATAGGTTGGCAGAATTTTGTGACGCTTTTGGTATGTCGTTGAACGTGAACAAGTGTGAACTGCTGGTGTTTGCTGGTACCCAGAACCAGTCACGGAGGGAGCAAGGCAACTCAGATTTGCCGGCCAGGCCATTCCGGTCAAGGAGCGCGCGAAATACCTTGGCTTGCGCTACGGTAGCAATCTCCTGTTCGATTGTTGTCGCATGGAAATCTGTGATGTTGGGCGCAGAGCTGTGTTCTCTTTGACGCGTAAGCTGGAGGCAAATCGGATTTGGGCACCAGACCTGATGCTCCGTTGTTTCGATGTTCAGGTTAGATCCTTGCTCTCATATGGAGCCGAAGTCTGGGGCCCGGACGCGATACGTGAAGTGCTCGGAACAAGGGAGCGGCAGCGAGTGAGGGAGTGGTTACGGTGGGGGCAACGCGCTGGCACGGGCCTTTCCGAGGAGGGCTCCGCACGCGTGAAAAAGTGGGGAGGTTGGATCAGGAATGCGGGTAGCAGGGCTTGCGTTTTCGAAAAAGCCATGGCTGACCCGATGGTGGAGGTTCAGAAGATCTTTCTGCGAAAGGTGGTTGGCGCAAGCCTACCCCCAAACAGGCTTTTGCGGAGTTTGCGGAGCCAGCACAGCTCCCGCTACACTACTTTTGGGCTCAACAGGTGTTCGGCTTTTGGAAGCGGCTAGTCAAACAGCCAAATTCGCTTGCCAGGGCTGTGCTTGAGGAGGACATTAAGGCATGGCTGGAGTCGGACCATATGACTAACGAGCATGAATACTTTTGGGCGGGGAAGGTACTTCGGATTTTCGAAACCCTGGGGTTCGATTATAAGGCGCATGTGGAGGAGGCGCTCGGTGCGGAGGCCAAGGCCAAGGCAATTGTTGCGCTAGATATTCCTTTTGGAGATTTGCTCTTAGGATTTCGGAGCAGACTGCTCTACGATTGGTCTGCTGATTGCCTGGATCAGGATCCCAGGGGCTTCCCTGAGTACACTGATAGGGCCGGAGTGCAGGGGCCGGGCGTGACAGCATGTCGGTACCTGAACTGGATGGGCCTTGCGTACACACCGATCGATCACAAGCGAAAGCTGGACCATATGACGTCTGGTATGCCGAGGAAGCACCACACGGCGCTAATGCGATTTCGGCTTGGCCGTTGGGATCTGGAGGTATCGCGGTTAGCACGGGGGCCCGGGCGCACGCCGCGCAGTACACGGACGTGCCGGGTTTGCAATAGTGGAGCGGTAGAGGACGAGCTACACGTGCTAATTGAATGGTCCCCCTTGGTTGTTGGTCCCCCTTGTAATCGTGAATCCTAATTGAATGTCCGGTTTACGAACCGCTACGTCGAGCGGTGGATCTCGCTGATGACTCGGATATGTTCGGAATCATGTTTTTGTTTGACCAGTGCAAGCTTGGTCACTTCTTATATCAGGTGCAGAAGTTGCGGAAGGAAAAGCTGCAGAGATGAGAGATTCTGCTACCTTTTGTTCTTTTGGTCTTTTTGTGCGCCCTTTGACGGATGACCGTTATGGGGGAACACATGTTTATAGCCGTAAGGCCTGTACAACATGTAACAACCAACCAACCAACGAACCACTATGATATTGCTGACCAAGATTTACCGACGCGGATTGCCTGCCTTCTAACATCTTGCGCTATATATATGGAAAATCTTGAGACACATGGGGCTTTGAAAATCGGTCACCACGTCGCAGCTTCTGCAACGGCGATGTGGCATGCCCCTTGGGCTATCGCTGCGGGAGGCGGTGTGCTACCACGCTTTCAGTCCATGAGGACACATACCCTTCACACACACATCAAGTGCATCAACGGCGTCTTTCCTTTTTTTTGTGGCCAACGATGCCTTCGGTCGACATCGGCTTCGTGCTGCCATGATTCGAACGAGCCACGCACGACATGTTCAAAATTCTACTGTTGCACTGCCCGTTTACAATAAAGCAAGATGGGAGTCATTCCGCAGGCAGTCAAGGTATAGGTCTTCTGAAGGCGCTCCTGCCGGCACGCCAATGGCTTGCACGCCAATGGCTTGCACGCCAATGGCTTGCACGCCAATGGCTTGCATGGACTGGATGTCCCCGCCGCCTCATGACGTTCGTGGGTCGCACATGCTTGTGCACAGCCACTACATGACACACCGAGAATAAGCCAAGGAAAACGCCGAAGTGCGCGCTCAATTGGACGTGCGTCTATTCGCGAGTAATACACACGCACCGAAAATAGCGAAGAATTGTTGAATGCAGTACGCACGTAACTGTCGCATAGAATGCGCGCGAAAGATTATCGGTCACCCGATACCTTCAGCAACGAAGATATCGGCGCACGCACGCAGAACCCACATTCTCATGTGGTTACCCATTTAAAAGGCAGCCTGCAGTTGCATTCCCTCTGAAGTCCCAGTATCTGCCAGAAGGCTCCACCAACTACGATTGACTGACTAACCTGAACACCGTCAACGGGTCAGTAACGGGTCTCCTCCTCCCACCCAGCAGCCAGCACGCACGCAGACGAACCCATCTCGCTGTCAATGCAACGGTACCTCACGGAATGGGCCTGACCGGTGTGGCACGGCCTGTTATCTATCCTTAGGCGGAGGAGGCTGGCGGGTTCAGCAGGCGCCAGCCCGCAATCCAGGCCACCATGCCATCCGCCAGCTTGATGAAATAAGGGTCGATGTGGCCGAGGCCCTTGCGGACCAGCTCCGCCATCTCCAGGTAGCACTCATCAACGTTGGTCGACGTCTTGGAGAGGGTCATGTTCTGGAAGAACGGGATGATTTCCTGCAACATGCGAAGGTACACAATGCAAGCATCGAGGACCCGTGTGAGTTTCATTGCTGGAGCTTACAACTGTAATGCCCATGATCGCCCTCAAACCACGCAGTCGCGGATTCGACACAATGCATGTTTTTTAAATCTTGAATCTTAATTGCTAGCTACATGCAATTATCGTCAGGGACGAGCTGCGAAGGATGTCCGGCAACATGGAGGCTCGTTACATGGCAATCAATCACCTATCTGAAATACGACAACCTTACCTCCTGCCAAAAGATGCCCTTGTACTCCTTGCGCAGGTTGACGAAGGGGTTGCTCGCCTTGCTGTGCCACACGTATGGCAGGCCAGTCTTGCACCCCAGCCCGAGGTGGTCGCAGATGACTTTAGTGCACCAACCAGCCCACATGTCGTCATAGCGGCCGATCGGTTGCCCCTCGCCCATGAGGCCGAAGTACATGGCGGCGCCGATCAATTCCCTGTGCGCGGGCGACATGCACGCCCCGAGGCAAGTTGAGCCGCATGAGTCAAGAGCCCCGGGAATACAGCAATCTGAGAAGTCTGTGAGGGTCTGCAACTTGTTGTGCCCGGAACTATGAAGCTTTCACACCTGGACAGTCAGCGCATGCCGGCCATATAGGTAGGGTTCCTAGAGAAACGTAATCCATCGCTGCAGACTCCACATTCGGCTCTTGCAAGCTCTTGCTGGCTCCTGTATGTCGCTAGGTCACGCCGCACCGCAGTTCACATATGCATTCGTGAGCCAATCCACCCGTCCAGGCTTTTCCTCTTGAACACCACCCATTGAACGCCAACGCACCTGTCGAAGGCCAGGTTCATGCCGCACATGGGGTACAGGGTACCCTTGGGGATGGTCATCACGGCGTCCACGTAACGCTGGTTGCGCTCCTTGGGCTTCACCATCTGCATACATAACAATAACGGCGGAACGAACACACACGGACATGGCCGCGCCGCCACGTCAGATGTTCAGGCAGAGCTATGGGCACCGTACAAACGCAAGCTGGAAACGGACGATGGATTGATATGCAGGACGCAACGGCCTACAGAATCTCTGTAGAGGCGCTGATACTTTCGAGAAACCATATTGCGTGTCCTTTCGGTTCAAATGAACTTAGGGTCCGACGAAGCCCGACCAGGGTGACAACTAGCATGACACTCGCCTGAGTCGGCGCATCGTAGTCGGGGATGTTGAGCCAGAGGCCGTGTGAAGTGGCGGTCGTGACACCCTCGCGCATGCTGAAGGGGTACCCGCGCACGAAGTCCGCGCCCTCACGGTAAGGGTCGTACAGCGTGTTGAAAAAGAAGGGTGTCGATGGCGTGAGCAGGTTCTTAATGTGCTGGTCCAGCACGTTGATAGGCTTGCCGGAGGCGTCCTTGGCCACGAAGCAGTCGTCGTCAATGGTGTAGATGTACTTCTTCTTCGACACCATGAAACCAAAGCAGCGACAAGCCGAGTCCTTGAAGGAAATAGCCCACGCCTTGTCACCCAGAATTCGCTCAATATCATTTCGGTTATAGAGCTCATAGTCAAAGCCCTCAGGCACGTGGATCTTCTTGGTGGGATCACCATCTTGGACAATGATCAGGTGGTAAGGCTGAAAGAAGGGACGCCATTCTTCAAGAAAGTCCAGATTCCTAATGGAAAACATTCGAAGTAGGGTTAAAGTAATTGCTAGTACGTGAACCCGGTGCAAAAATGGATGCTGGACAACGCGCGCCTTCTTCCATGACACCGCCCACTCACTCACCTGATGGTAGGGATAACAATATCCAACTGATCGGCAAGTGGTGCGGACATCTTCAATTCGGTAGTGAAGTTGTTGTGTATAGCTGCACGCGATCGCTGGTTTCAGTTGCGCTAGGCTTGGCTTGCCGAACGACTAACGGCTGAGAAGTCTTCAATTTCGATGCAGAGAAACTGGCACTGCCACGGACAAACTGTTGCGTTCCGACTTCGGCCAACACTAACCACTTTGCAGTTGCGGAAATCAACAGAGACTGAGGACAGCAAAGGACAGGAATATGATCGTGTACCCACACGATGACAATGCAATGTGCTGTAGTGCAGCGTCTGGCCAGAGCGGACGTTGAGTGGGCGACCGTTGTAGAGGAAGTTAGAAATGTACGACCAGCGAATGATTCTCTTTCAGTCTTGACGTTTTGTCTTAGCTTTTCCTAGTTACTTATCTGACCTTTTCTGCGCTGTTTGAGCGGTTCATGAGCCTTCGGGTTCGTATGGACCGTACAAGCTCGCTGAAGCTTGTAACATCCATCCATCCAGTCTTTAGTTTTCATACAGTAATGAGTCGTAGAATTTATGGCAATTGCAGAGTTAACACTCTGCATCTGCAATGTCAGCAGCTTGGGCTTCACACCTGTCGGTCACTCGGATGAGATGACACTTCGCTCTGCCAGATGACATTCTGCCAGACACAGCTAGCGTGCACATGATAAACTCATTGGGTTACAGAGCCCGATACAGCATGAAAGGGTAATCGGATGCAAACCCGCTTGCCGCATGCAACCGCATGAAAGTCGTCGAGGCGATGTCGTGAGCTGTAGCTGGCAGGTTTGCAAGGATTCGACTTCTGAGTCTGTGTTTGCTTGTGAAGATAATGCCATACTCTGCACATTGCTAGCTTTGCATGTGGCGCAGCGGTGGAATCGTAGTACTACGGCCCCGTACGACAAACGGTGCCCAACATTCCCTACATATGTAGTACAATGGTCAGCATCATTTGAGGTCAAAACTGCCGCCCATGACCCCCAGGCAACGGCAACCTCAGTGTCACCCCCGGAAAGCCGTTACCCTGATCAGCCCTAGACGGCCCTAGTAGCCTCCGGGACCCACCGGTACCGTTGGTACGCCCTCGCTACGGTCGGGCAGTCCAGGCAGTCATGGGAATGGGTACGGTCAAATGAGGAATATAGAAAACAGTTGTAGCATCAAATAACCTTACAAGTCAAGTATTGTTTTGTGGCTTAGCAGCTACTTCTGTTGAGTCTTTGCTTGCGACCTTGCGTTGCTTTCTTACGCGCCACAGGAAGAAAAGGATTGATACCGCTGTAATGCATGACCGCAAGATATTGCAGCAGTGTTACTTATCATCATGCATCGATATATGTGCGTCACGGTTGTCGAAACAGTAGGTAGCCAAAATTGACAAGTAGGGGGTCGGCTTCCTTGAAGCCGGAAAAAGGGCGGGGTCCCCCTACAATCCGTACAGGCCGCTTGCTTTACAACGGAAACTCTGTTACCGCGCAAGAGTGTGAGAGTGTGAAAGGGTGCCATTGAGGGTGTCGTTGATGTTGAAGGTGGATCGCTGTGCATAGATTGAGCAAGCTCAAGCAGGTAGGGTAGCCCCGAAACCAACCTGCAGTACGCGCCGCCAACGGCGGTCACCGCAACTGCATTATTAGACGCCTCTGCACCACCACATCCGTCTGTCAAGCAGATATCAAAAAGCAAGCTTGAAGCATTCTTGTTTTGCCGTGAAACTGTAGTTGTTTGGTCCGTCGGCAAGCATGCAGCCCTTCAGTTGCACGCCCGCAGCAGACGTGAACCTCTAAACGTTTGCCATCAATAGTTACATAGCAAATATAAGGCAAAAACAGGCTGCGAAAAAGCCGCGGTGAGACCCGGACTTCGGCCATCGGAACTGGAGAACTCGTTGGTACTCGGTATGCTATCCCTTTGCATCTTGAAACTTTGATTCAATACATATTGTTGAATTGTATTCCTGGCAAGACAGAAAGGCAAATCTTGATGTTGGTGGCATCTTGATGTTCAAACATCAGAACACTATGGAAGTTCAATTTAGCACGCGCCGCCCATCCTTAATCCAAGTATTCATCACGCGGCACCTGTTGCAACAAACATGAGCGCGAGAGGCGTTGGGTGGATGTTGACTCGGGTCCATGGAGACCGCGGAGCTTTACTTTGACCGTTTGTGCGCAAAGAATTTTTTTCAGCCAAACCAAAGTTACATTGCAATAGAGGACAATTAACATGACAAACTATGCGAATTAGTTTAGCGGATAATGAACGTTTTGCCGTTACCCACGGACACAGGGAGGGACCCACGGACACAGGGACACACTGACACACGGACATGGGCAATCCTAGGGGGCGGGGCCCCCCGAACGTTTGGGGGTCCCCGCCCCCATGGTTTCCGCGTGGACGGGGACCCGTCCATAGCTCACCTTTCGATACATTCGATCCGTTTCAACAGTATCGAATTATCGTGTAGATGTGGCAGAGTAGGAACATAGTCCTTGCTGGCATTTGTACCCTTGGGTCTCAGCGATCTGTCAGCGTGACGCCGCGTAATGCAAAGTGGGTTTGGGTTTTGATGGCTGACCCCAGCGACCCCAGCTGACCATGAAGGCTGACATTTACGCCGGTTAGTGTTCTTGCTTGTGATTCTACATTCCAAGTGGGCACAGCGTGAGGTAAAACTACAACGGATGTGCATACTTGCCAGGTGAATGCGAATGTGCTGCGAATGGGAACGCTCGGGAATATTTTTGAAATCATTTTAAGGATGAATGTCACGAAGTCTTACAAAATCTCAGCTTCGAGTTACTCAGGCTTTGTGCATGAGCATCTGTTGTTATAATGTTTCACTTCGCAGCAGCCCTGAAACCCGATGTCATTTCGCAAAATGGATAAATATCAAGCCATTTGGAAATGCGTCCTGCACTGAATCATATCAAGATATAGCATTTTCCGTCACTGATGTGGCTGGCAGTAATGTTTTGCGAAAGGGGCTCCGGAACCGGTCTTTGGTTGCTGAAATGCTGGTGAAATAATATCCGAGATGTGTTTACATATTAATAACACTGTCAAATCAACATTTTTACAACCTTTGAGACTCCATGGGACCTGTTGCACCTATTTTGATTCGGGCTCCAAGCCACGTTCGTGTTGCTTGCACTACGCGGACGTGTGGGCAACGATGGATTATGACACGATGCTTTACTTCTCGTCGGCGACAGGGCATAATTGCCAGCCTTGAACGTGAGGCCGAGACCACTTTGTCCCGTCGCGAGGCCCTAGGCCTATCTATGGTAGCTGCTACGACCCTGGCACTGGGCGTTCGTCCTAGCCAGGCGATCCAGGGTCTCACGGCTGGTCGCATTCCGGGTAGGTGATTCCCTCACTCAATTTGTTGCCTTCGAGCTGTCCTTATGGGCAATAAGAATACTTAAGATGACCGTAATGTATAGCATGCTTGAGGTCATGTTCGCGATGTTTGACGTTCTTCCCGTTGTTATGCGACGGAGGGTGACAGGGTGCTGTAGGCCACACTTGTTGATGTCGGATTACCGTTCGTCTCCAATATGTAGCACTTGTTTTCTGTCTATCAAGGGAATACTTGCAAGGCCTTCCGCATGGACACATGACGAAGCCGTAAGCACCCGACCGGGCTATGCCGTGACAATTCGCAGCTGTTTGGCAAGTCCGCTGCCATTGGGCCTGTTGGGTCGGAACGCACCTGAAACCACACAATTTGCGCTTGGTTCCACTCGCAACGCTCGTGCATCAGGCCTGAGCAAGGAGCCAGACGCAGAGGGGTTCTACACATATACCCGGCCCGAGGGCAAGTCGGGGGGACATGGAGTCGGCTGGAGCGAGATTCCGCCGTACAAGTTCAAGGTTCCCAAGGGTTGGGAGGAGATACCCGTGTCCATTGCGGATCTGGGCGGCACGGAGGTACGGCGAACGCCGATGTGTTTGGGCGGAAGTAAGGTCCTTACAGCCAGTGCGCTGACGAGTGCTGGCTCATTGGCAGCGGGTCGGCGAGAGGTCAATCAGATTTGCATTATTTGACGACCGCAGCGGCCAGGCATTGCGGTTGACATCACGCCCTTGAGCAAGTCCTGCAGGGTTAAAAGAAAACGGTCCTGCGGGTTTACAGTTTCCTGTTTCGACTGTGGCCTTTCCGCGCACCCAGCACACGCCAGTTTTGCAAGGCGGATCGCCATCGTTCGTGCGATTTGGCCTCCGAATCTGATCCTTTGCTCAACCGCGTATATGGATGCGACACACGCATGGTGCAACCGATGCGCGCTCATGCAATCACCCGATGTCGTTTGAGCCTTGGTTCTCGCGTGCTGCCTCGCACCGTCCTGTGATTCCCCACAGATCGACCTTCGCTATCAGAGCAAGGACATGGGTGATGTGGCAGTCGTTGTAGCACCGGTGCTAAGGTGTGTCAGGGGCTGGGATTAGGTTCAGCAATGAAACGGAGTAGCTGGGCGCAGACTATCCCACGCACCCACCTGAGAAGGATAGCAGGACTACCAATTTGAGCAATGACATGGTTGAGTGCACACGATTGGGACTACTGCTCTGCTTGTTCCTCTGGAGGGCGCCACGGTGCATGGGGAGCCGTGCGCCACCGTTTGACTGTACCAACTTTTGGCTTCATCACGTCCCGGCTGCCGTCCCTGGTTGCCGCTTCACCTCACGCAGGTTTATGGATGTCGGCTTCAACGCGGTGAGAGGGTGTGGCAGCATGCATGTCTTGTTGGATATTGCGTGTCTCATGGGATGCTGGAGTCGGACACAGTGGGTACATGTTTGGGGACAAGCCAGGCCGCCGAACAGCGGCATGGCAGTCGGCCGAGGCCATCTCTGCAGCTGTACTGTAGTTCAATGTAACATGTGGGACTACGAGGACGGCTTAATGCATGGCAGTCATCGCCGGTGATCGCAGGAGGCAGCACATAAATATGCATTTGTCAGTCGTCACTGCGAGGGTTACCCCGGGTTGCCCCGGACGTGCAAGCCGTTAGAGTGGTCTGTGACTGTTCACGGTCGACGGTTGACCAACTAACACGAGGCGGCTGAGCGGCCTGCCCGTTCGGCGACCAACTCGGGCATCATGGGAGTTCGACGCCACGTCCGAGTGTACTCCTCAATTATTGGTTGTGTCGGTCGGACCCTCCCCGCAGAAAATTACCATGAAGGAGGTGGGCACCCCCCAGCGGGTAATTGAAGGCTTCGCCCCCGAGCTGTTCGGTCGGCCGCTGGACGACGGGGATGTGCTCAACACGCAGGTGGAGACCTTTGACGACGGCATGCTGTACTACTTCTGGTACGGCGGAAGGGGGGTTATCGATCGGCTGGAAGCGCATGTGCGAATAGGAGGGCAAATACGGCAGGGACTGCCTAGTTTGGTCGCTGATGCATGCCTTTTCAGTTTTGATCGGTAGTCCTGCCGCGGATTTTCCAGTGTCCTGAACCCGCCCCGCCGTGCATTCCAGGGAGCTCAAGCCGCACAACCTTGTGGCCGCCACTGCCATCAAGAACCGGGTCTTCATCCTCACCGTAACCTCCAACGCCCGCCAATGGAAGAAGCATGCCGACGAGCTTCGTGTCATTCAGCAAAGCTTCCGGGTGCGAGCGGATGCTTAAGCGCCGGGCAATGAGACCGCGGCTGTGAGAGGCATGAAAGGGGAACGCCGCCATGTATGCGAGTGCAGCGACCTGTTGGACCATGTCCCGCAAGCTGTCGGGCAAGTAGCAGCATCGACAGCGAGGGGCGGGTTTCTGGTGTGGGGCATGTGTGCGCATGTGGACGGGGTAAGCCTGACATGTCGACCACGTGGGTCTTGTTTCCCTCTTGCTTAGTCGCCAGTTGTGTCAGGGAAATGGTGTGGAGATGTATGGTACAGTGGGCAAACCGGCGTGTCGTGTTGAGATGTAACGCACAGTGGGTAAACCGGCTTGTATGATCCTCTTTCCGAAGGGGCCACCGGGCGTGTCTTATGTCCGTCCGCAGCCCGTGCGTGGGTGCCTGTGATGGGCGCTTGATGGATGCGAGGTTTCGGGTGCGGTTCGGGGCTTGATGCAAGGTTCCGGGCGAGGTTCCGGGCGCCAGGAAATTGGAGCCCGCCCAGGTGGCGGGACTGGAAGAACTGTGAAGGTAATGATGAACATTTGTTTAAGACTCCACGGTGTTGATGCTGAGGGAAAGTTGACTTTCATGGCAGTCAGCACAGGAGCCGCCGTTTCGAGTTGAGGTTTGTTTGTCTGACCCACTACATCATGAAGGAGTCAACAGCAGGGGGCGTTTATTACATGGACGAAGAAGCCTGGAGCAGGTGTACAGGGCTAGTGTTGGTTAGTGTGCACAAGCATTTCGGCAAGGTGTATGGTTTACCGAGGGCACGATGCGCGCCAAAGAATCGGATGCCTGCCGAGTACCCGTCTGTTGTGGGAGGGCATGTACTAATGGGATTGTCCGTGGCCGCTCCAGACATTTTAGGGCGCAGCAGCGTTGTGCGTGTTCGATAGGCATTTTTACATTTCATTCGGCATTTTGATTCGCCGGTGCGCGCCGCTTGGATTCTTACTTTGGGAGTCAGCTTATGAGCCGGCTGTGGAATGTATCGCATGCCGATGCCGTCATGTCGTACCGAAGCGGTGCCCAACCCCGGCACCGGCCACTGACTGACTGCCCGGCGGTGTTCCGGTGGGGCGCGGGACATGTCAATGGCCACACGAACATACATGATGTCGCTCTTGAAGGATTGAGCGCTTGTGCCCACAGGTGCTGTATGTGCACAGCATTTCTGAGACGGCATGCGGAACCATGGATGCTGTCCCAATATCTGTTCCAAACGGATAACAGCAGCCAGAAAACAACTTCGGCAGCCGTGTGGTGCTCAAGCAAGCCCACGCGTTCATTCACGGCGTCAGACATCAGGCGGCGACCCCGCGATTCGGCTGTATGGCTTGCACAGCCTTTCACAAACAAACGGCCGCTTGGAGGGTTGCGTACACGACAGGGCGATGCACCCGCGGACCCCATATCCATGAGCACACTGCCGTATGGTCCTCAATCTTGTCTCGTCCGCCTCAGGTCGGTGTAGGGCTATATCCCAATCGTGCTCAGAATCAAATCAGGCACGCCCACACCACCCGTACGTTGCCTATTACCGTACACTCCAGTACAGACTGAGTCTGTATCGGAGGTTTCGCGCCTCAGAACACCATTGATAGTTTGATATCGTCAATGGTACGGTTGGGCGCTCTGCCTTCGCTTCCAACAGCAGCGCCCAACTCGCCGCTGATGGTCCATTTGCCTCCGGGTTACCCCCGGGCCGCGGCCACCGCGGTCCCGTTTTGAAAGGCCTGAGTGGAACAGAGGCGGTAGGCCTCCGCGACTGATGAGCAACGCCAAGCCTCCTGCAGCGACAGCGGGAGACGGGCAAGAGTGTCAAGCCACATGGAGCACTCACGGAAGCAGCTGGCTCCAAGGCCTTCAACTTCCTCAGTTGCCTGCTGATTAAGGCATGTGCTTGGATGTCTTAGTTGTGTCTAGTCCTCAGACCCAAAGGCAGCCACCGCCGTGCCCTGGCGCAAAATCTTAGCAACCGACCCAGTCCCCCGCGCCGTGGCACATCCCGACGTACCTGCGCATTTTCCTGGAAGCACTTGGTGCACTCCTGTGCCTCCGCTTGGCAGGGCGGGGCCTTGGCAGGCACACTGCAACGGAGCAACCGGCGGAGGCATTTAAAGTAGTTGTCTTGCATCGGCCCACAGCAAAGCTACGGTAGAACGGGCCCACACGGCAGCATCAGGAGTTCTTCCTGTCAAAACGCTTTCACCATCGCGCCCCGTCTCGCGTCGCCTCGTCCCTGTGACAACACCATCGCCAACGTCGTCGTGTTGCCCAGACCCCAGTCCGCCATACCTGTACTGCTTAAGCAGCTCCTCCGCCTTGGACTGCACCTGCTTCAGCTCCGCCTCCTCGTGCTTCAATAGCAGCCCAGCCACCTCCTTGGTCGCCTGCGGGAGAAGCGCGCGTGTGTGCTCGCCAGGTCGGTAAGGATGAGGACGCTAGGGCTACCGTGTGCACAAGTCGCGCCACGACGACACGGCCTTGGATCGCATTGCTTTGCTCCAAAGGCACCCATCCCCCCCGCGGCATCGCATCGCGGCGCTGCTCGTGGGTGGTGTCTATATCACATGAGGGATGATGCAAGGGCCTGCGGAGGAAGACGTGCAGTATACAGCACCGTCCGACGGTGCAGGCAAACATGCACTCAAGCGCCAGCCATCTAAACTGCCGTCGGCATGCCCGCGATGGTGCGCCGACGGTCTGCTAGGGCAAATCGAGGTGCGTAAGCACCCGTGAATGCTGCTGTCGTTCGACGCGTCGGGTACCGGAAAGTCGCAGGGTCGTGTGCCGAGGTGCGAAGGTAAGGGCTGGCGAGGTTGGCAAAGTTGGTGGGGCGGCGATTGATAATGGTATCGTACTCCAGGGAGCTGTTGGTCCCGCAGCACGTTTGCAGCCCTGCACATGCCCCTTTGACCTGGCACAAAAGGTTGTCAAAAGGACCGGCTGACTAATCAAGCTGCCACACCCCCACCTGCAACTGGCGGGTAATCTGCTTGTCGAGCGCTAGCAACCGGGCGGCGTCAGATGAAATGGGGCTCCTGAGCGGCAGTCTGGCGGGCGGCGATGGGGAGTCCTTCCCTCAGGTAGTTGGTCACAAGCATCAACGCGCCAGGTGCTAAAAGCGTCCAACTCCGAACAGGCTAATTTCAGGTTCTGTCATGCAGATGGCTTGAGGTTATGGGAGTACCCCTCCAAGCGAGCTACGTTCAGGTGCCAGCCCAATGGAATGCCGTGACTAACTGCGCCCCGCCTGTACAGCTATCATTCTGACACCCAACTTCCCCCCAACTTTCCCCTTTAGCTCACTGAATAGGGGGCCGTTGCGCCGCTGGCTTGGGAGGCTCCTTCTTCCTTATCCCCGCCAACTTCTCCAGCAAGCCTACGCTGACCTGCGCCCCGGCGACAGGTGCGCTGACGTGCGCGACAAGTACAACTCGGGGGCGCTTATCATCTCCACATCACATGCTATTCATCAAGAAAGGCGCACCGTGATTTCATGGGAACCGTTGGCCATGATGCTTCAACGTCGGTGTTGAGAAAGTGCCAGCGCTTCGTACGCTGAAATTATATCCCGAGGACCAGGAATGTGGCTCAAGCAGTGTATCAAAATTATAATGATCGTCAGCTACCTACTTTCCCGTAAGCCGAAAAATGCACAGAACATCACGGCTCGTAGTGCCTGTAGTAACTGTATGAGCATCTAGACGCATCGGTAAAATTTCACGCGCATCGTTGAACAAGAGCAGCGATTGAGGTCCGGCAAGTACGACGTGCCCGAAACATTTGCTCTCACGATTTGCTCTTGGACGACATATGCTACAATACCGAACTCAATGCTGTAAGCTGACATTTCCTGTAACCAAAAATGGACCCGTCGCGTCGAAGGCTAGCTGTTCTCGCTGGGCAAATGGCAGGACCAATAATTGCGTGTGATGGAGGAGCTTTGGACTGGCGCGACGCGAATGCCGCGCCTTTATGGCTGGCGCCCTGTGCAGCAACAGGGCAGGGCATGCAAAATCGTATCCTGGAAGGCCAGGTCGCACTTATTACAGGTATATTATATATCCTTTGAAGAATTACTTTTTTTCAAGCTTGGATCACTTTGGGCACTTTCCGGTTCCACGTCATGACGTGAAAAGGGTGTTGCGCCAAGTTGCCCACACCAACTCCACGCAATTCAACTCCTTTGTACCTGTATACATTTCTGCACTCCGTTGACTGAGTGTTGTTGCGCCTTTACTTGGCGGTGGCCACAGTGCATGCCGAGCGTGCAAATGGAAAGCAAAAGGTCTAAGGCACACTTGGCTGCAAGTATCAGATTGCTTTGCTTACAACCTCATGTCCTCAAACGTCTGAACTGTAAACAGGCTATCGCCGTATCAATTGGCGGACGCCCCGGAACCTGCAGGTGCTGGCAAGGGCATCGGCGAGGCCGCTGCCCGGTTGCTAGCCACCCACGGCGCGGCGGTGGTGTGTACGGACCTGGACGATACGGCGGCACAGCTGGTGGCGGGAGCTATTCAGGATGCGGGGGGCCGGGCAGTGGCAATTGCGGGCGACGTCACCGACCCGAACTTTGCGGAGCGGGCGGTTGCTGAAGCATTGCGGTCGTTCGGGGGACTGCACATCCTGGTGAACAACGCAGGTGAGCGCGTGCGTGCGTGTCTTTTGAAAGGGTAAGGGGAGTTCCTGTGTTTGGCCCGATGGTGGTCGGTGATTACGCAGGTGATGTCGAGAAGGGGTGATGACGCGAAAAACAAACCCAAAAGCACGGAACCAGTTCACGTTGAAAACTCCCGGGGGATAATGGCGTCCTACCTGTGGGTTCTAAAGAGTTACTATGCTCGTTCTCCGAATTGGTGTGTTCCTACACCTGCCAATGCGCCCCGCGGCTTCAACGGACAATCCCACACTTAGTGGAACTGGTGATTCGTCGCGAAAACCATGCTGAAAGCGTTGAAGGACCGGTTTCATGGTGCGGATGATGTACGACAGCTGCCTGCAGCACTTCATTGCGGTAAACGTCATCTCCCTGGGTGGCTCTTGTGCCGGTGTGTAACAGCTGCGAATGCTGACCTATCCACCTATCAGGGGTGACCCCCACACGCGCGCGTCCGCAGGCTACACCTGGGACGGCGTCATCCACAAGATGAGCCCCGAGCAATGGGCCGCCATGTTGGACGTTCACTGTACGGCACCCTTCCGGCTGATCCAGGCGGCGGCGCCTGCCATGCGGGATGCAGCCAAGGCGGAGATGGACCAGACCGGCGCCGCCAAGCCCAGGTGAGCACTAAGGGGTTGCCCGTTGCCGTGCGGTGCGGGCGCCGCGTGCGTTCTTCTTGGCTATGAATTCGTGGCTGTTTACCATCCGGAGGTTCCTTCATGTTTCCATCGGCTCTGGGCGTCGTCTCGTGCCTTACAAACTGGCAACTCACGTGCTCATGTACCGCAGTCGCCGATCACGAAGTCTGACTGGACTCGCCAGCGCGGTATCATTCGGGGGCCATTCCGCCTGTACCCTACCCCCGCAGGGCCATCATCAACATCTCGTCCACCACAGGCACCCACGGCAACGCGGGCCAGGCCAACTACGCTACCGCCAAGGCGGGAGTGGTGGGCCTGACCAAGGCGGTGGCCAAGGAGTGGGGCCCGTTCAACATCCGCTGCAACGCTATCGCGTTCGGCCTCATAGACACGCGGCTGACGCGGCCCAAGGAATCGGGCGAGAGCATCAAGGTGGGCGGGGTGGGGTGGGGACACCTCGCAAGATGGGCGGGGGGCTGCACGGCCGCACCTGCATGGGGATAGCAGCGGTGCGTGTGGCCTTGGCATTTTTGAACCCATTTGCAACCCTCAACCGGAGTAACAGTAACCAGTGCAACCATCAGCAGAAGCCCAACTCGCTTCCGGGGCTCCAGCCTTCGGTTACCGCGGCGGCAGCGTGTAATTGTGGCGGCGGGGTGCGTGTCTGTGCACTGTTTCTCCATCCACAGGTGGGCGGCAAGGAGGTGAAGCTGGGCATCCCCTCGGCGGACTCCTACTGGTCGGCCGTCAAGGGGCAGATCCCCCTCCGGAGGGTGGGCTCCGCGGAGGAGGCGGCGGGGGCAATCCTCATGTTCGCTGCACCCTTTACCAGCTACGTCACCGGCCAAGTACTTGAGGTCAACGGCGGTTCTTTCATGTGACCCGACAGCATTACAGTGCGGCTGAGACCTCAACACGGGGCTGGATTTTATAGGTGTGGCCGCGCCGCCAGCGCCGTCCCGTTGCACAGAGGGAAGCTGAGGAACGGAGCCGTGTTCGTATCTTATTTTGGGGCTCTTGTCGCCATGGACGAAAGGGGACAACTTTCGCCCGTTTTGTTCGTTGGCTGATGGACGAAGGGACCCGTCGGGGTTGCCATCCGTTCGTCCAGCAGGACGAACGGGCCGAACGCTTGGAAACCGATTGAAGCAGGCCGAAATCGATGTGCATAGTTGTTTTGCTGGAGACCTAGTCAATGCATGGTACGGCAAAGGTTGCAACAGCTTCGCTCCGCCAAGTTGTTCCGCCATACTAAAGCCAGTGTTTGACAAGAATGCAGTCTCAGTATAGAGGATTTGCGTGGTTGACGGACGAACAGGTGGGTCTTCGGACCCTGTCGTTCGTTTGGCTGGTGGACGAACGCCGACCTTCGGCCGGCGTTTCGTTCGTCCCAGTTCATCCGGCCGGAAGGGGTTGGCTCCCGCGGGGTCCACTAAATGTTACTTATTTAGATTACGCAGCCACACATTCTGTCCACAACCCAGTTCATTTCGCCTGCCGCCGTCCCCTGGGTCGTCGCTGGCACGTCAGCATACATGTGCATGGAGTGCGAGCAACCGGGGCCCATAATGGTGATGGCCGCAGCAGGCGCCTAGGTCGGAAGTTAATTTCCATGCATGCAAACAGGCGAAACCCTTCGAATCAATATGCTTCGTACCTTGGGCAGGCTGATTCGGACACGAGCAGATTGCATTGACCGCGTACTGTAATAAGTTTTTCGTCGACCAACATCGATCACAATTTCGTTGGGATTTATGCGCCCAAATGACTCGCGTACGGCTGACTACATCACCGTCCGCAAACCGCAGGTCGTGGGCCGGGCTTAGTTCGTAGTTGAAAGATGTCCACACACAGGCATTTTTTCATGTGCAGCAGCATGTCGAGACACAATCCGGGCATCCAGCCATGGTTCCCTAAAGCCACACTCGATCGACTGCTCCATCCCAACTACCCACATCCCCTGCCTTGCCGTGACCTGCTTGCGTGCCGGCAAGAGCCTGCCTGCCATTCCGCCATGCGTGTCCTGGCACCATACCCTTGCTCTTGCCGCTCGCGCTCCGGCTTGTCCTGCAAGTCCAGTACGACAGTCGTGGGACGGCAGCCGCGCTCCAGGACCATCACCCGCCCGCCCCAGCAGTCATGGCGAGCACCGCTGGGGCTAAGCCGCGGCCGCCGGCACCGTGGCAGTGCTCCGTGGCCGCCGTCACTGAACACTGTGCAGTGCACTGAACTGCAGTGTTCAGTGTGACGTATCTGGCCGTCCCATGCTACTGTGCAATCAAAGTGCTGCACGGTGTTCACGCTGTTCAGTGACAGCGTGGAGGGCTGGAGGCGGTGATGGCAGAAGTGCCGGTGGGCGTGATGGAGTTCTGGAGCTGTGCCACGGTGGTGCCGGTGAAAAGAGAGAGGTCGCTGGTGGCTGTGTACAGTGGGGATGTGCGACGGTTGTGGTAGCGGCGGCTGTAGCATGGCTGCCGCTGCCTTCACCACTGCCACCAACGTGACCAGAGGCAGCTTCCACAAAGATCGACAGCGCTGCCACTGAGCGCTGCTCGGGGAAGGGTGGAGGGGAATAAAGGGCATAAGCAAACGAATACTGGTCGGAAAAGGAAGGGAAGGGTTGCGACAGTACAGTGGCGCGCTGCACTGCCTGTCACATTTGGGGTGCTGGACCTGTCGCGGTGGGGCCGCACCACTGCGCCACTGAGACGTGGGCGGCCGTGGATGAGGATCATGCGGTCATGGATGGGGAGGATGCGGCCGTGGGGGTCATGGAGGAGGTGGATGAGGCCGGGGATGGGGAGGATGCGGCCGGGGATGAGGGGCATGCGGCCATGGTTGAGGAGGATGCGGCCGTGGTTGAGGATGTGGTCGTGGATGAGGAGGATGCGGCTGTGGATGAGAAGCATACGGCCGGGGAGGTGGAGGTGGAGGGGCCGGCCAACCAGAGGCCAGGACCCACGGGGTCGTACCCCTTCTCGGACTTCAATTAGGCTTCCTCGGATTGAGGGAGGCCCGGACAAGTAGGGGTCGGCTTCCTCGAAGCCGGAAAAGGGCGGGGCCCCCTATAATCCGTACAGGCCGCTTGCTTTAGAACGAAAACTATATTACCGCGCAACAGTGTGAGAGAGTGAAAGGTTACCATTGGGGGTGTCGTTGATGTTGAAGGTGGATTGGCGTGCATAGATTCACCAAGCCCAAACACGTCGGCAGCCCCGAAACCATCCTGCAGTACGCGCCGCCGGCGACGGCGGTCACCGTATCGGCACTATGGTAACGATAGTCGCCTCTGCACTACCACATCCGTCTGTCAAGCAGATGATCACAAAGCAAGCTTGAAGCATCCTTGTTTTGCCGTGAAACTGTAGTTGTTTGGTCCGTCGGCAGGCCCGCAGCAGACGTGAACCTCTAAAGTTTGCTATCAATAGTTATATAGCAAATGTAAGGCAAGAACGGGGTGCGAAAAAGCCGCGGTGAGACCCGGACTTTGGGCCATCGGAACTGGAGAACTCGTTGGCACTCGGTACGCTATCCCTTTGCATCTTGAAACTTTGATTCAATACATATTGTTGAATTGTATTCATCTGGCAAGACAGAAAGGCAAATATTGATGTTGGTGGTATCTTGATGTTCAAACATCAGAACACTATCGAAGTTCAATTTAGCACGCGCCGCCCATTCCTAATCCAAGTATTCATCACGCGGCACCCGTTGCAACAAATATGAGCGCGAGAGGCGTTGGGTGGATGTTGACTCGGGTCCATGGGGACCGCGGAGCTTTACTTTGACCGTTTGTGCGCAAAGAATTTTTTTCAGCCAAACCAAAGTTACCTTGCAATAGAGGACAATTAATATGACAAACACAGCGAATTAGTTTAGCGGATAATGAACGTTTTGCCGTTACCGGACGGACACAGGGACACACGGACACACACACGGACATGGGCAATCCTAGGGGGCGGGGCCCCCCGAACGCGCTTCGCGCTGGGGCCCCGCCCAAAAAACAAATAACAATAAGGGAATGGCGACCCATGTGTGGGTTGGACAGAACGGTTGCCTCAGTCCTGGTTATGGCGCCCTTATGCACCAGTCGAGCGGCTGGGCAGGTGTACGGCGGATGTACAGCTGTACGGCAAGCAGATATGTGTTGAGAGTCGGATCGGCATTATGCACTTATGCACATCCGTCGTCATCATACAATATCACATCTCAGTGTGCTGCAAGATACATGCCAATTGCTGTGTTATTATTATTAGGATGTTACAGCGGACATTGCTGTGTGTCAACAAGTTACTGTATACGCCTATGTACAACACTTTGTGCCCCCAATGTCTTCATGTGATGCGTTAAGAGGTATCCACGAAAGCTGTTCAAAGTTGCTGGGCCGCACGGGTGCGTGGGGCCCGCAGTCCACCAATTGTGACAGCGCCATTCATGTAACATTGATATGTGGGTCAGGGGGTGTCAAGTATGTGCCGGGACCTAGACATAGAGAGCATTTACATAGGGTGGGCGAGCTGTGATATCTGGACACCAGCTTTCAGTGTAAACCACCTAACCACCCTTGGACACCAGCCAAGGGTGCTTGGCTTACACCTTGCCTGGTGTCCAGGGGTGGTTTACACTGCAAGCTTGTTTTCGAGGACAGAATCTCAACAGGCCACACCGTGCATATCTGTTTTGATTCCTCCCCTTGCATCCACCCGTCGCCCTGCGGCAGCAACAACTATCAATGACCTCGGCCTTCCCCTCACCCCTGGCGGGCCGTGCCACTCTCCCAGGCGAGGTAACATGCTCCACTCAGCAACGACCCCACTGCCGTACGCGCTGTACATACGTACGGCCATTGAAGCACTATGGATTCCCGACTGACTTTACTGCCAGGCAGGCACGCACCCGGGCTTGGATCGCTTGAAGGCGAGTTGTTCGTGTCCAGGCTGCGACTGTTCTAATCTCAAACCAGGCAACCCTGCCCCGCCGAGCTACCCAAGGACCTCTGCATGCGGCCACACCCTAGGTCCGCCCCCGGCGCCAACGGCATCGACAACGGCGCGCAACGCCGCCCGCAGGCTAGCTGTGAGTCAGCCTGAGCTAGTTTTATTCGTCTACGAGCGCCGCATCAGCCTGAGCTAGTTTTATTCGTCTAAGAGCGCCGCAGTTAAGAGGGCGGCCCTCTTGCAACACAGGGATAAACACTCCTTTGCGTTTGACAGCAGAAATCCTCTAGTAGTCAAGCAAGAGAGCCTGATTCCTTCACCACAACACACCAAACGTGCACGCCATGACACAGTACGGCATACCGGCACCATTTGACACACATATGGCTCCACACACTCAAACACACACATCTCTCTTGGCGTAGTTCAATCGCGTCTGTATATCTGTGTGTTGTTGCTCACGGTACGATGATGTGCCGCGTCGCGCCGTCCCTTGACCCCGCTTTATTAGCTCTGGGCCCATCTCGCAGCGTGCTGACACCTCCCCTCGTCCCTTATCGCAGCCCCTCCCTGCTGCGAGATCCTCCCGACGCTTCCGCCACCAACAACCCCTTTACCCCTCTACCTGGCCCGAAGGCCCGCATCCTGCGATACTTCCGAGCAGCCGCCCCCCGTCCCACTCCACCCCGCAACATCGACAGCACGGCCAGTTGGCCGCAAGGCAAGACCCATAAGCCTCGCAGAGGCTCGCAGCCGACCAATGCAGCAACACTCCTTCGCCCTTCCCCGCCCAAAATGGGGGTCCTAGTCCCCTCTGCCTCAAACGCCAACGAGCCCTCAACCAGCGGTCAAGACCCGAGTCAAGCACCCGCCGCGTCCTCCTCCCCAGTTAGTTGAGCTCCTTGACGGGCGCCCTCACCCGCACGTGCAGTTTGTCCGAGGCCTCCCGCGTGGACAGCCGCTCCTCCGTCTGGATGTGCTCCTTGAGACCGATCAGCTCGTTGAACTCGGTGAAGTGCGCCAGACCCGCCAGGTGCTCCCAGGTGGTGCCCTGCAGCGACCCCGCCGCCGCGGCCGAAGCCATGGCCCCCCGGCCCCCAGGGAGCGGCCCAGGACCGATTCGGGTGTAAGTTTAGGTTCGGGTTTAGGTCCGGGGCGGGTTGGGGTGGGGTATAGAAACTTGGTGGACATGGGGTGGGGTGGGGTGGGGTGGGGTGGGGTGAAAGATGCTGCGTGCGGATAGGTCCAGGGACGGCATGGAGGGATCCGGAGGGAGGTGTGCGGGACAGCACCAGCCGGAAGGGGAGCGGTACAGGTCAGCGCGCCGCTGAGCGTCGCAGCAGCTAAGCGTTACAGCACGCCAGCTGTGGCGGCGGCCCCAGCACCTCACTCCCACCCCCATCCCAGCCACAGCCTCCGCACTGATGTACACCAATGTCCTGCAGTACGGCTGTACGATTGTGTGCGTATTGTCGTACCTTGACGGCCAGGGTTTCGTACACATTGAGCAGCGCCCGAGTTGCGGCGTACAGCCCCGCCAGCGGGTAGACCACCAGGTGGAAGCCCATGGCGGCTAGCTCCTCGGGGGTGTGGAGGGGGGTGACGCCGCCCTCCAGCATGTTGCACACGCGCAGGCCCTGTGGCGGGGAGGGAGGGAGGGAGGCAGGAGGGCAGGACGGAGGAAGTGAACCAGATGGTCGGTTATTCAGTGGGGTTTTGGTAACACTACGACGGGGGATACGGCGGCAATCAGAAGCGGTCGTAACCGACGGTCAACTTGAAACGGGGTGAGTCTTGACGGGAGTTGAGATGAGGGGGGGTCGGGAGAAGCGGTTCCGCAGCCCCCACTAGATATTACGAATGGAGCGAACAGGGCATCGCGGCCTCACCCACCTCCGCATCCTCTGACTCCCAACCAAGTCCCCGCTCTCCCGATGGGCCCCCACCCCACCTTAGTCTCTTTGCCCACCAGCCTCAGCTCCTCCTCCCCGCGGGGCGCCTCTGGCGTCCGCCCCCGCGTCCGCGTACAGGTTGGCCCGCTTGATGGCCTCCTCCAGTCCGTACTTGGCGCTGATGCCTGGCGCTGATGCTGCGCGCGTCAGTCCGGGCCACCAGGAAGAAGTCCAAGTCACCAATGACCTCGCGGGCCGCAGCGATCTGGGGTGAGGGGTGGATGGGGGGTGAGGTGAGGTGATGGGGGAGGCGAGATGAGATGAGGAGGGAGGCGCCAAAAGGAGTGGAGGGTTGGAGGGGGTTGGGCCGTCAGGTGTGTCCCCTCGTCGAAGTGGGCGGAACTGTGGCCAGCGGGTGGTGGGTAGGGAGCAGGTTCCCGAACCATGGCCGCGTCACAGCCCCCTCGGGCGTCGGGCCCCTTCTTATACCACCAGGCCAGCCACCGGTGCACTTGACCCTCCTCTGCCCCTCCTGGCCCTGCCTTGCCTCCATCCCTCCGGAGCATCCCCACTGCGTTCCTCTCCGCACAAGGCCCCTGGGCCGCGTGTGATTGTGAGTGCCCTGTATGCGTGTTTTGGGGAGCTGTTCAGCTGTATGTTTGCATGTCGCATAACAAATAAACGCGCCGCTGTTGCATCCCTGGCGCGCGCACAGGTCGCCGGGCCGGGGGCGTCTGGTCGTAAGGGCACCTGGCTGGAGATGCATCAGTGCATTTACATTTCATCTTATATGAGGCTGAGGTGGTCACTGGATGGCCGCAGTTAGATGCCGGAGTTAGATGTGACCAGATGCGACTCGTCGGGCATTTAAACGGGAATATGCGTCTGGCGCAGCGATATGCACCACTTTGCGCAGTAACATGTGCATGTCGATGCGTCTAAATGGGGTATTAGGAAGCGATCGGTACAAGAGGGACCAGCAATTAAGCTGCTCGCTCGCCGTACAGGCGCAGACGGACTATTCATCCTTCCCCAGGCAAATTTTCGGTGTTATGGAAGGTCTTAAACAGATTCGCGGCCGGAATTTGGGGAGGCCGAAAGTTACCATTTTCTCGTGCCATTTTCTTCATCACTGAAAATTATGTACGGTAGGACTGTCCGGACCACGAAAATTACATACATACATACGAAAATTAGCCCTAGGCATCGGGCAAATGTCAAATGGTAACCCTTTTATAACATATTCTCAATTTCATGGCAACCCTTTTATTGCATTGGATTGTTACGTCGGGTAGGTCTGATATGCCCTCGACTCCCCCGCCTAAGCGCGCGTTAAAATCACCCGCAAGCAGAACTAAATCTTCGTCTCATCTGAAGGCGCTCAGGTGGCCTTGTAAAGCGGCGAAGACCTCTGAAGCAGGAAGATTGTCTGTACGTGACGTACATAAGAGTATCAACTATCGAGTTGAAGGGAACATTTCCCTTATAATACCAGCAGCTGAAATTTTATCAATGATTCGAGAGTGACCTCTAATACGCTTGACCCACTTCCAATGGAGGGTAATCCCTGTTCGTAAGGGCACCTGGCTGGAGATGCATCAGTGCATTTACATTTCATCTTATATGAGGCTGAGGTGGTCACTGGATGGCCGCAGTTAGATGCCGGAGACCAGATGCGACTCGTCGGGCATTTAAACGGGAATGTGCGTCTGGCGCAGCGATATGCACCACTTTGCGCAGTAACATGTGCATGTGATGCATCTAAATGGGGTCTTAGGGGTCCTCCTTCGCATGCAGATGCGTGTTCTGGCGCAGTTGAACGTGACAGCAACGAGTGCGACTGTTGTACCACCGAACAACCGAACGCCGTTAATAATATCGGCGCGCTGGATTGATATGAAACTGTATGGTAACCTTGAGCGGACGCAATGCCGCTGCAGCCTGCCTGCCGTACAACACCTTGCAGCAAAAGGACGAGAATGCTGTTTTACGAGTGTCCTGTAAAACAGCATTCTCGTCCCCCAATCCTTACTTGCCCTATCGCCGACAAAGAAGACCCCTAATGTTGAATCTGTTGAATGCAAGTTTTTAAGCACAAACGTGCACTGAACACAGTCACACACGCCTCTGACGGTACCTCGATATCAGGAGGATGTCCCTTAACCACACCTAAATATCACGAAAGACTTACCTTGCTGGAAAGTGGGCCCCCTTCAGCCGCATCTGAGATGTTTACGCTCATACGCGCTCATTTAGCTGGCCGAAACCCGGGTTTCGCATCTAGCTACCTTGGAACGAAGCGCTTCTGGCTGACCTAAGTTAACCCCACTCGGTCCATCTTGATACAAAGCATAGAGACAAATGCCAAAAAGGACGCTGTTAACGGTGTCTAGCTGGCCCTAGCAGCCGCTCCAGGTCCTAAAGCGCATCTGTAATGCACTCGGTCCGTCAGGAACATGGAAAGAGGTTGAGCATCGTTGCCTTTTCTGTACATGCTCCTCGACTACGGCCATCTAGATAGACAGGCCTTCGGGCGGACTGCCTTGCAGTTGTGCAGGTTGTGCCGCAAGGGGCAGTTACGGGCGGAGGAGGTCTTCGTTTCCTGCTTCGTTGCTTCCTAATGTGCCTGACATGTGGTGGCCTTCCGTCCCCCGAGGTTCTGAGATGTGACCTGAGGTTGTGAGATGTGAGTCGTCCGAAATTGTGAGTTATCTCAGCTGCCGACGTGTGGGCAGAGAGCTAGTGTGAAGTCGCACTGAGCGCCGTCAGCTGTGGTTGTGGACCTGCATGGCTCCGGGCTGAATCTTGTTGCTGGCGTCATGATGGTTGATTAGCCGGCTTGGATTGATGTACACGCGACCTTGGGGTCAAGTCCACGCTCACCGAACCGAGCGCAATCGGCGTGGGGGGTGGGGCCCTGGATGAGCGGCGGCACGTAGGGCTGCGCAATCGATCCTGGTCGGGCGATGGCCGGCCGGTCACTGAGGTTGCTGGTTAGCGTGTTGAGTCTGTCTGAATTGCGTCCTGTTGTGCGAAGGCTTCTGTATGTAGCCGTTTCGTTGCTCACTGCCCGCGCTGGCCATGACCGTAGGGTGTTAACCGCCGACAAAAAAGGGCGTGATGTAAAAGGTTGTCACATGCGGACTAACAGAAGATCTCTATTAATGCATGACGTGGCGATACGTCATACAGAAATTGAACATGTGTAAGTCCTGCGTTGCGGGACGTACACGGCGCAGCCGACAGGTACCAACAGCGAAGCATTTTCAGTCGTCGATGGCCAAGGTTCATGTTTAAGGTATTCATAGATAATATTTAATGTCATTTATTTGTAATATCGATGCTGTTCGGTTCGTGGGAATGCGTATGGTCTCCACCTTTCCGTCGGTAGGTAAATCGGCGCATCGTATATTGTTCAACGTCGCTTCAAGGTCCGTCGCCAGTACGAAATTGCAATACTGTATGCGTAATATTTATACATTCCTTCCAATGAAATGTATACTCGCGCCAGTATGTTGCCTGTCGTTTTCCCTTAAATAACGCGCGCGCCTGGTGCTTGCCTGCTTCCGTGGCTTGTCCTACATCCCAACGGTCTTCCCGATACACATCACATTTCACCAAACGCCATAAGTATCGTGTCCATCATGGCTGGAAGGCCCATGCGCCTCGTGTGCCTCGCACTCGCTCTCTTGTCGGTGTGGATGCTGCTCGCGCCGTGCTGTGACGCCGCGGCGACCGGGAAGGCGTCCCGCAGGACCGCCGCCCGTAAGCGGACCCGCAGTCCCCCGCCACCCCTACCACCACCTCCGCGCCCCGCAAAAGTGCCTCGTCTCGGTTTGCGCCTTCCGCCGCCGCCGGAGCCCGCGGCGCCGTTGGGGCCCGTGGCGCCCTCGCCGGCGGACAACTCCGTGTTTGAAGGTAAGACGTCAGCGGCTCTGCCGTCCTGTCCTGTTCCATTTCGGCATTAAAATCAAGCAATATAACCAAAACTAACTGTTCCTGAGTTGTATACAAGCTTGCACACAATGCCTAGATAGACAGCTCCCCGAACGTGAATGTACATCCCTGACTCTGCCTGACTTCAGGCGAGCTTGATGCGCTCATCGCCGAGAACCACGGCACTTCGTTCTTCGTGCGCGACACCGCCGGCGACGTCGTTCCCGTCCTATTGGACGAGGAGAAGGCGGCGCAGTACGCCGGCTACATCGTCCGCGTGCGCCGTACCGCTGCACCGCGCCGCATGACGCAGGAGGAAACCCTCCTGGACCTTGATACCGAAACGAATACCAGCTCGACCGCCACCGGCAGCGAGGCGCTCCCCGGCTCCAAGCCCATCCCCGTGGACCTAATGGACGTCCTCGGCGTCGCCGACAGGAGTGCGCCCAAGGAGGCTCTGTCCGGGCCCCGCAATGTGACCAGCGCTGTGTTCCTGGTCAGCGCGTGTGGCTGGAGGCCCGCCCTCGACACCGCGGCTTTTCAGGCCATGTGGCTGAACGGACCGGACACCCCGCGCAACGCCCGCACCATGCAGAACTACATGACATATTGCTCCCAGGGCCAGGGGGTTCTTAACAGCGCCACCCAGGCGATTTTTGAGGTGACGGTGAGTTATTAGAGTGGCACCGACGCGCCAGGAGAGGGCGTTGCACGTGGGTGGATGAACGAAGGGTTTATAGACGTACGTCGCGCGGCCGTAGCCTGGCTTGCGTATCTCAAGGGCGTGGGGAACTGCGGGGTGGCGCAGTCACCTGCAGCCACCCCTGTCGTGCCCGCCCGCAGCATCGGAAGGATGAACGGTGGTACTGCGGGATAAAGTGGTGAATGAATTGCATGCTAACGTGGTCTTACAGAGGAATCGCAACCAAAGGGAGTCGTCGGACAAGACTGAGGGAGGTTGGGGTCCGTCCGGTTTCGTCCTGGGCTTGTCTGCCGCGGAGGGGCCCCGACATCGATAGTTGACACCCCTGCTGACCCCTGCTAATCCCCCCCTTTCCCTCCTACTATCCCTGCAGCTGCCCTGCAGCGGCAACGGCACCATCAATCGCCCCTACAACTTCTCGGCGCAATGCACCGATGCGGTGAGAGGGAGGCAGGACGGAATAATGGTTGACGTACCAACTACCGAGTAGCTCCCCGACTCGGTGGCCATCCGCGCTTCACCGCGCGGGCCGACATGATCCCGTTGGGGTCCGCTGTAACATTCATTCATTCATGAAAGGCCCTCTTGTTGGCGATAAGGGGGCCTTTTATGTCCGAGCGGTGAAGCGCAGGTGGCCACCCGCGCTCCGCCGCGAGGATACCAAAGCGCAGCTGCAGCTGGACAGCCCCCTTGTTGGCGACGTCCCAGGCATCCCGATCTGCCACAGCTGATGGCCGTGCCCTATGTCCACGCCATCGCGGCCTGACGTAGCCCATAAACGTCAGCCTGCTTGCGCGTCCTCGGACGCATGCAGGGTTCGACAGCTCCGATGCAAACACGCACCCCGCTCCAGCTAGTGACGCTCAAAGAAGGTGTACCCAACCCCCGATACTCTGCCTCATCCAGGAACTGTACGCCTGGGTGAACCTGGCGGAGACCTACATCCAGAACACCCTGAAGCGTAACCTCACAAACATCAAGCAGCGCATTGCCGTACTGCCGGTCGAGGTCAGCCGCCTGTGCCCTTGGGCAGGTACGCGCGTGTCGGGGGGCATCTGGATACAGTAGGGACCGATATATGAATATACGGTACGGGGCTCCGGGGATCCGGGACTTGGAGCTGGGGGCCAGTGAGGGGTGGACCTTGCCCGACCTTGCCTGGCGCTGTCATCATGCTTGCCTATTGCAGATCCGATGGCGATTTGCCGAACTCACGCCACGCGGCTTACTAGCTAGGTTGCCGCTGCTGGGACGCCGTCCGTGTGCGTGTAGGTATGGGTTCCTTGGGCTGTAGCGGCACCAAGTGCTACAGCTGGATCAACGGCGCGGTAGCCCGGGACCTTTCCGTGTACATGCACGAGATGGGCCACAACTTCGGACTTCATCATTCGTCCCGCGTTGGTTCTGATTACGAGTACGGAGATAACACATGCACGATGGGCATGTAAGTGTGGTGTGGTGTGTGGTGGGAATCATAGTAGTAATGTCAAAGCACCCCAGCAAGAGCTGTCGCTGTTGCTGTCGGTTCAATTGCGCACCTGCCTTGGGCGCGCTGATGCGAAGTGTCCGAGGGATGAATTCTGCTAATCGTAGTGTCAGCATCGACGTACTTCGGGGACGGCGACATCGCTTCGGCGCCTGGACGTTGGGCATATACCCGCTTGGCGCGGAAAGTATTCTACCACAGGTGGTAGGACACGTCCTGCCATTTGCGGGCAACCATTACAGCCCCCCGTGTGTTCCCTGTCGACCTCGCCCTCACCTTCATTCCCCTCTCCGCCCACTCCTTGCCCCCTCCGCAGAGGCAAGACCTGCTACAACACAGCCAACCTCTGGCGCCTGGGCTGGGCCTCGCCCCTCCCTGGAGGCGACCTGAACGGAAGCACCCTGGAGGTCGGTATGCGCAAGACCTTCACACTGGTCCCCCAGACCAAAGCGCAACAGTCATTCATCCGAATCGACCCCACCTGGACCATCACGGGCCGGGAGTCCAAGACCCCGTCAAGCGCACCGGTGCCCGTGTACTACATCTCCCTTCGCATGTACGAGATACCCTTTGAGATCCTGTCGCCGCCTTCCACTCGAGTGGCGGTGTACACCTCCCAGGCGACCCAGGTTGGTTGGTTGGTTGGTTGATTGGTTAGGTGGGCGCATGGGCTCGGATGGATCATTCGTAGTAAACCTCCCTGCCCACATTAGTGTGTACGGAAGTTGTTAGATAGCTATCGAATCGTTGCCCGCTCGTGGCTGGCGGGCCGATGCACAGTCACACGGCTGAAGCCCCGATATGGTACCTACGCTGCACCATCTGGACACGCAACTACAGCTTAGAAGTTACACCGGCACTGTCTAGGCGCACTTACTTGCGGCGGCGACCGGGGACCTCGCTGTTCTCTGCACACGCACCGCGGAGGGGAACCCTCGGCACGAAGGCGCACCGGACCCAAAAGTAACCACAAGCGCATCACCCCCCCTCCCAGGCAAGCCGCCCCGGGAAGCGCAGTAGCATTTGTAAGCCGCCCCATCAGTGCCTTCACTTTCTAAAAAAGCATCGTTTCCCAAAGCCTGATATTGTAACGTCTCCCCCCTGCTACCTTGCCAGTTTGTAAACTCGTTCATGAGGAGCTCTATGCAGTCGCTGCTTGCCGCAAGTGGCGTCTTCAGATCCGACATCTCCGTGGGGCTGGTAGTGCGGGTCGAGTCCATCGTCTCCGGCAGCAACGCCTCTGCGACGGTGACCCTGTGCCGCGCCAGCGGCACCAGTGAAGCCCAGGGCGGTGCCTCTTGCGTCGACGGCCGCGATAACGACTGCGACGGCCTGGTGGTGAGTGCGTGAATGGATGGATGCACCACACGGCTGACAGACAAAATCATGGTGCAGGGTGCCAGCTTCAAGTACAGTGCAACACGTGCTCGCTTGTTCCGTCTCCTGTTTGTCAACTGTCCGGTGGCCAACAGTTGCTAAGGATTCGCGTTAACCCATGTCCCTCACTCAACCCAGGATGAAGATGACCCCGACTGCAGTCAAGGGGCTTCGGGGTCGGTCAGTGGCAGCGTCCCGTTGCCACCTCCGCCTTCTCCGAGCCCACCATCCCCACCACCGCCATCACCACCACCGCGGCCACCGCCGCCGCGGTCGCCATTGCCGCCTTCACCAGGTGCACCACGGCCGCCTTCGCCGCGCAAACCCTCATCGCCGCCGGTAGCCAAGGCACGAAAACAGCCGCCGCCGTCATCACCGCCGAGAGCGAAGAAAATCCGTCCACCGTCATCAACGCCCTAGGGCGCATCCGGCGGTCTACACGCATGTTGCAGTGGTGGCAGTGGTGGCAGCGGGCAGCGGACGCTACTAGCCAGGAGGGCAGGCCACGGATGTGATGATGCGACCAAGGGTGTAAGTCGCGGAATGGTTGTTCCATTCCAGGCTCCCCACCTGGTGTGGACCAACTGAGCAACGGGGCTGGCTCAGGCGACCGTTCTCATCTCACGATTGCCCTTGATGGGTGCCTTGGGTGCCGCAGATCGAAGCGTGTTGCGTGATGCATAGGGTATCGTGCTGCCAGCGCTTTAACAACTAACTGTTGCGACTCGCTCCCTTGCGGCGTTGGGATGTAGTTGTTATGTGCGTTCCGTGTCGGCTTGGGAGCAGCGTGCACGTCGTCGATTGAGCGCTTGAACAAAGGGACGAACGGGTCAGGACGGCAATGGGGGCAGAGACGGACAGGAGGCCCGCGCCCAACAGGAATGCGCCCAGTCGCGCGCCGTAGCGCTACTTGCGGTTTCATTGCAGCCGGCCTGTCGCACTGATCGGCCGAGATTCACGACACAAATAGCTTGTACATTTTCGTGACAGACTGATCAGGCTGTTCAGTGATCGCTGTACGGCATTTGGGCCCTGAGCGGGTCGCGCGGCACCTGTCAAAACAATTTTATTTGAATTGGGATCCTTAAGAGGTGATGGAGGATTCTCATGAGTATCAGCGATACCGCTCAGGACGGGCATCGGTCAATAAGGGTTGGGAAATGCGCTCGAATCGAACCGAACAATGTACCGCTGGCCACGGCGGTCAGCGAGGGCCGGCTCGACATGAACGTTTCGGTAAGATAATGCGTAACTTAGTGCTGTTTCACCTATTTATATTTATATAAAACACTATCATCGCTGCATGAAATAGGCAAGGATTTCTGGATGTGGCTGAGTATCTTCTTCGTAGATTTAGCATTGACGGTCAGTCTTCGACCCTCTTCGACGGAGCCACAGCACTGTGAATGAACATTAAAAAACAAATATGTATACAATTAAAATGCGTGTAAGAAATGATTAGGTGGTAAAATGGAAAGCATGCTGAGCAGGGCTGATGAGCGAATATTTGCCCGCCGATTTCCCAAGTGGTCAAGAATACATTCTGCACGGCCTTGAGTATATAATAATGTATTTTTCTAGGGACCCTCCCCGTTCCGCTAGCTCGCTGCTGCTTCGGCCTCGCCCACCAGCAACACCTCAAACATAAGTAGTATTAGTATTAGTATCAGTAGTAGTACCGTTACAGTGTGGATAGGCTTCCGGGCCCTGCCTAAGGGTTTTATGTCGCGGTTTTTATATGATGCTATAGGACACCTTCAACCATCATCACACCGAACCTACGCCATACGAACCGAGGGTCCAAGGCGATGGGATGGTTGCTACAGCTGCGGCGGCCCGTGCGTCCCACGGATGCCTGAGCGACCAGTCTTTGGGATGTTCCCGATCCTCAGCCGGCTTGTCCAACTCCGTAAGCAGTCTGCCCATGAACGATGCTTGCTCGATCATCAAGTAGACATGCTGCCACTCCCGGCTGAGGGTGCAGAGCTCTTGTTCTGCATAGTATGTGTCGGCCTCCATCACCAGCCACTCCTCCACGGTGGTGTGGATTTTGTACAGCCCTGCCTCAACGAACGTCCACGTTCGTGATTCCTCGAAGCTGGCGTTGCCGTGACCGCATAAGAAGGTAACATATGATTTCTCCATCACAGCCCGTGGGAAGAGTTCTGGTTGGAGCGCACATCTGTCACGAATGCGTTCATCGTCGGAGACGTATTTCAGGGAGAGAGCATCTTCGAATGTTGTGTACAACCTTTTCTTGAGACCCATTCCTGCCATTGACGAACAGGACGTTGATGCAAAGTACTACGCGCCCTATCCAATATCATACTTAACACTCATCTGAAATAGAAGCAAAGGATCCAAACTCCGTACTCTGTTTGAATGTGTCCCATAGGCAAACAGACATATGCAGACTATATGACGTTTTCAACAATGTTACTTTCTTTCGCTGCAAAACTGCGACACTAGTCTTACGGACGGGTGGCCTAACTTTACGGAGACTTTTGGGCGTTGTGAAGCCACACGGCGACTGCGTCTGTATCGGTTGGCGGCATTCGCCGTCATGCCAGATGTAATACTTTTGATCGTTTGTGTATATATGTAACGGTTGTGGTTCGACTTTCCATAAAGTGCCCCGGCCTTGTTTTACGGACAGAACTTGCATTTTAGCGAGTTTGGATAATCAACTTAGAATGCATGCTTGTATCGTCGATCAAGTTGTAAGTATTGATAACATAGTCGATGCGCACACATTCTTGCAGTCTTGGTTGAACCGTCCATAAAGTTGCCCCGTCGCGCTTTATGGGCTGGCCCACCCCATATTACGGGCGATTCCGAAAATACGGAGAGAAGTCTTTCCCAGAGTGCGAGGGTCCAAGGCGGTTAATCCTGCCAACCAAGGATCCCACCTCATCTATCCATTCACCCGCACATCCGTAGAGACAGCGGGTTCAGCAATCGCCACCGATCTAGCGTGCGAATCTCAATCCATCAACTGTAATCTCAACTCCACATCTCAACATCACCACATCTCAGCAGCTCACACCTCAAACGTAAAAATAGTAAACTAATCAGTGACATATTTGAGTTACGTTACCAAGACATACATTAGTGCTCACTTTATTTGCGCATTCATTGTTCGTGGATTGGTGCATTCATACCGAACACGACCCTCAGGGGCTGTCGCACTTCAAGTGAGCAAGCAAGCCCCCTGGAAAAAGTAGTGCACGCAATGTTCATGTGATAAGAAGTTTTGATTCTACGGATTCGCACATCATTCTGCAGGCAGGGTCGATTGTAGTGTGCCTTTTGGTTGGTTCGCGGCGGGTTGCTTGCCGTACGTTGTGCGCTACCCACAGGCAGGCATCAATACAGCGGACGTTATTAGTTGCTGTTAAGCTACTTTGCAGTACAAGTTATTTGTCACGCTGTCAAAGGGCGTGCTGAGATTTCTGGCAATGCACGTACTGGAAACGGATCACTGCTAGAAGCGGTCGTCGTCTTGCCATCTGCAATGCGAACTGACCACAAACCTACCGATCGACAAGCTAGCCCACCCGCCCCCTGTTCGTGATGGTGGAGACAGAAATGCGTCTAGCAGCCCCACTCATTTTGCCATTGCTCCTGGGGTTGCTGCTGACGCCGCTGTGCCTTGCTGCGTTCCCATCATTGGATGCCATTATTGACGATCAAGGTGAGGGGCGAGGTTCTTTACGTCGAGATATGTATATATGTGGCGCTGTATGTCATCTTGTGTGCGAGCTTTGCTCCTTCCGTTGGCTTCGTTCATGGCCCATCACTCTTCGTCGCTTTGAGCAGACACGCGCATACCATTCTGGTTCATTCCCCACGCACTCAACCGAATGCGCGTATACGTTTGTCCTGACTTGCACTACAACGAAAGCAAAGCTTACGCGTAGCATACACCCATAGTAATGATGCTACAGTGGACCACGCGGGTCATTGGTGACTGCCGTAGCCTCCTCACCACACACAGCAAAAAGGAAACCGCGGAACCGTGGCGCACTAGGTGCACCGGACAGGCTCCAGCCACAAGTGCACCGGAGCACGCACACCCCGCACCAACGCACTACTCTACCAAGCAAGGAAGCACCTGCTTCATGAGTAAAGTCCGCGCAGGGTGCTTGATGAACGACGCTTGTCATTTCGCCCCCAACCCCTTCATGCTGCATCATGGGGTGTGTCGGTACTACTAACATACAGCGTCGTCATCTCATCCCAGCAGCCTAACCGACGGTTGGGCGCCGTTCTTCCGAAGACGTTTGGCCGATGACTACGAGGACGAGGTCCAGCGTGTCTGGAACATCTATCTCCAGTCTCGTCTTCCATATGTACACGAATTGCAGCGGCCAACACACCATGTTTCCCTGGCCCGGGTACGTACTTCCTACCCGACTGGATCTACCGCCCCGACACCGGACCCGACGCCGACATGCTGCAGAATTGGTTGTCGTACTGTTCTCAAGGGCAACTGCAGCTCGCCGGCACTCCCAAAGTCATCCCTGTGAATGTGAGCATGACGTATGGTGGGTGGTGCCGGGGGCGGGTGCATCGAGCTAAGGAAGGCTGAGGACAGGGTAGAGCGAGCCCGAGTTCGTTGTGTCGTCCCAACTGCTGTCAAATACGGTACTACAGCAGTCCGTATGAGCAAGGAAGTGAGGCGGCGGGCGATGTGACAAGCATAGGCAGCATGACCCCCCCGCGGGTGATGGAGGATGGGTGCGCAGTCCTTGGTAGGGGTTGATGAGACGAGGCGCCTACGAGCTATCTGGGCCCGTTGGAACACCCGGTCGGGATACGGGTCCACCTTGTAACGGTTGCATTAAATAGGCTTTCTTTATGGCGCGCGCGTTGTCTGTTGGTTTACTTGCTGCTGGGGCTGGGCGACAGCTCCGACAGATGCCAGCCGGCCAGCTGGTGCGGGCCTGACCCAGCTATCTGCCCCAGCTGGTGAGGGTCTGCTGCACCAGCAACACGGACTACCCATACGACAACACTGCCGTATATTTGCGCAATACTCACGTACCTACTGCCCGTCATCTGTGTCTGCATGCAGGTGCCATGCACTGGGACCCGCCCGAACGGACAGCGGTTCGCGTTTAATGAGTGTTGCACATACGATGTAAGTCATTCGACTGTATGTTTGACTCAGACCGTACTGCAATCCAGTTAGCCAGCCGTATACCTGCGTGCTTATTTCCTCAGTTATTTCGGTCTCCGTCCATTCGGCTACAACGCACATGCTGCGACCTCACCTGTATTTCGGTACCGTCCTGTCCGCACATGCACGCTCATGTACATACTTGGGCCCGGTGGTAGGTAGCGTGCAGCGTATGGCGAGGAATCTTCGGCTGTCAATAATAATAACCGCTGTAACATTCTTAATAAAAAAAGGTAGCGGCAACCCATCCAATAGGCAACCATCGTGCGTACGTATGCATGTATGTACAAACATGCGCGCGATGTCCCAAGCGATCTACATGTATATGTGCGCGGAATGTGTACGACATAAGCGGATCCCTTTTCGGGGTCTGATATAACGTTCATTCATTCACTCATAATCAATAACATATACTGCTGCGAACCACGCACAGGAGCTTGACGCCTTCGTGGAATTCGGCTTTGCGAATGCCAAGTCTCTTGGCATCGACATGTCTAAGTACCGGAGCTTCATCACCGTGCTACCGTTGGACGCCCCGTGCACGGGTTGGATGGGGAGGTACGTAGCTAGGGAGGGAGGAAGGCAGGCGGCGATGATGCAACATACATACAGCTAGGCCACATAGGCCACACGCACGCTGCGTGCGTGTGTACATATATGCTGGGACTTGCCCTGGTTACCCTGGTATACACCGTTGATCCCTTTTGGGGTCCGCTGTAGCGTTCATTCCGTCATTCACAGATAGATGCGTACGCACGTCGGTCTTGTGCGTGCATGTATGCCGTATGCGAGCCGAAGTGAGCTCCGTTCGTGCTGTCGTCATCGGTATGTCCGTTCTTGGTGGTGCATCGCGCGCTGCGTGCGTGGTTGTGCTAGTTGTGCTGGCGGCGCGGCGCGCGGTTCAGGCAGGTTCCTCTTCACTTGGCACAGTTTTGTGATGCGGGCCGGGACGCCTCGTTGCTGTATCTTCGTTCTATAGCTAGGCGGGACGCCGCACGCACGCACTCAGGTGAATATCCTAATTCCCCTGGTAGCTACGTAGGCAGCAACCTGCAGCAGTCACCTAGCTAGCTAGCGCACTAGGTAGATGGTGTAACATCCATTCATCCATCCATCCATTTGTTCATTACCATTATTATTACTGCACACTACTACTCACTCGCTCGCTGCCCGTCCGTCCATACATCTAATCCATCATCACGTCTCTGCCCACCTGCACACCTTGCTTGCTGGTTACTGCTGCTGCTGCCGCGCCCCAAGCAAGCAAATACATGGCATGTATACTTATTTAATCTATTGAATCCCGTACTAAATTGATTTCCGAGCAGGTCTCGGAGAAATAGGCTGCGGCGGCTTCCGGTGCTTAACTTGGTTTGTGTTCAAGTCGATGTTCGCCTCCCGAGTGTTTATTATATTATGCATGAATTGGGCCATAACTTCGGCCTGATGCACGCGGGGCGCATTGGTTATGGCTCCGAGTACGGAGACTGGACTTGCGTGATGGGCTCGTAAGTACACACTCTATATCTCGATATGTGCGTGCATTATATGTTCCGCATCCGAGAATCCGTACATGTATGTTTGCATGTATGTAATAGATAATCCGAGGCTGTAGCTGCTGGGCGGACATCCAGGCTGCGGTAGCCTGGGCTACCTGGGCAAGATGCCGAAACATGCGTGTGTCTCGGACAAAGAACGGAAAGAAAGAAAAACTAGGTTGCGTACTCCTGCTGGACTGCCAAGCCCAAGCGTATATTAAGGCAGGGGGCGCCATCTGATGGTTGGGCGATAAGTATTTTGTTCACGCAGGTGGACACCGCGGTGTCCGATCGTGCTACCTGTCCATTATGGCAAACATTATAATAATAGTACAATATTAATACTATCATCATAATGATAATATTATTACTAAATATAAATTAGGATATTATTAATGCTTCATTATTATTATTATTATTATTATTATTATTATTATTATTATTATTATTATTATTATTATTATTATTATTATTATTATTATTATTATTATTATTATTATTATTATTATTATTATTATTATTATTATTATTATTATTATTATTATTATTATTATTATTATTATTATTATTATTATTATTATTATTATTATTATTATTATTATTATTATATTATTATTATTATTATTATTATTATTATTATTATTATTATTATTATTATTTATTTGCAATACTATTATCATAAATATTCTTCTTAGTTGTAATTGGCGCATGTGCATGTGTGCATGTGTTGATTCAATGGTTGTAATTCCCCCGCTTTCCGCCCTCGTGCCCACATGAATGGATGGACTGCTGCTTCCCGCGTTCGTTGCTACGTGCTGCTGTGGGCTGCTGCTACGAATTGGTGCCGGAGGTTGGGTTGGGGTTACCCCGCAGAGTTTCCATATTGGCCCAACATGCTTGATGGTAGTGACAGCTATCAACCGGTTTTACAATCAAAGCCCACTCAAGCTACCCAAGCCACCATCCAAGTACGCCTGCCCTGCATACCCTGCACAACTTACCTGCCGAGCCTCCTGCATGTGCCATTCCAGGCCTGCAGCTAGGCTGCTTGCTCCAGCAGTGCAGTCCATTCCCCCGGCCGCTAGCTAGCTCCTTTGTTCTCCCGGCCGCTAGCTTCTTTCACTGTCCACATTTCTGGATGCGAGTCCTGCGCATGGCAGCCAGCAAGGGTTAGAAGCTCAAGGCTTGCTTGCTCGGCTTGCTGCAAGTAACAGATAATGTCTTGCGCTTACGCTTGTGGCTGGCCTGCACGCCTGCCTTCACAGGCATTTCTCAGCAGGTTAATTTGGTGTCCTCCACATCTCTTATCCGGCCTCCCATGGAGTCGCCCCGACTTCCCTCGCTTCTGCCCGCCCTGGCCTGGGCGTATTACCTGTCTGCCTGTCATACGTCATTCTGCATGCACCAATGACACCAGGGGTAGCTCTTGAAACTCCTGCAGCCACGCAGCAGGCTGCTAGCTCCCAGGTCTCCCAGTAATAAGCCCAAGCCCTCAATGGAGCCGGGGATCCACATTGATGGTAGAACAAAATGTGCAGTACAGGGCGGGTGTTTGCAGTATGGGCCGGTGCATTTGCAGTATGGGCCGGTGCATTCCATGGAATAGGACGGATCGATCGCTTGGCTGTCACCAGACTACAGACCACATAGCCAGGACCTCAGTGACCTGATTTGGTAAATAAACTCTTTTATATGTGAGCTTGTCAGGTGTGGAGTTGTTGCATAAGAGTGTTGCAAAACGAGAAGTCCCGAAAGCTGTCTTACGACGAATGGTACTAACCTTTCGCAGCAGGTCAAAAAACTCAATTTATCATATATTAGGAATTGGTATTGGTAAAGCATGCGCGTCGGCGGCATAGGCTGTATGGGGCGTTCAACTCAGCGTTGACTTGTCGCGTGGACCTTCGCAAGAACGAAAGTAAAACCAACAAAGCACCATAATAATATATTCTTAATATGACATTGCATTGAGTGAGCATATGGCATATGCAGCATATGCCATATGGTCCGCAATCCGCCCTCGTGACCGTCCGTACAAGCACCCGTTGTTCCGTTCCTTGGCATCATGAGCGATCAGAATGGGGACAATCAACAATAATCGTAATTTATTGAATGAATAGAAAGAGTTTGTGGAAGTCACGCCTACATTCTAGGCGTGCACAAACCTGCAAACTTACAAAATGCACCCACGCAACACGACGGCGAAAGGCCAAATGCATATAATTACCTACATGCCCCTTGAGGCAGGTCATACGCGGGAAACTGCAAGCTGCGGTACACCCACCGGTGGAGGGTGCCGTACACCGTGTACACCGGCGCCAGGCGCAGTCCTCGTCCTGCTAGCCATAACAGTCACAACACCGACTACCGTGGTGTATATGGCACGAGCGGTGGTGGGGTTCGCCCACGGCTCACGGCGCCTGCTGCCTGCTGGCAGAGCCGCTGCGCCTGGCAGAGCCGCTGCGCCCGCTGTGCGCGCCTGCTGCCTGCTGGCAGAGCCTCTGCTATGACAGTGCTGGCGCATCGATGCTGAATGCGGCCAGTTGCCAGCCACGTGGTCTGATCTGCTTGCCTTGCTGCCTATGTAGGCCACCAGCCACTGATGTATCATCAGCCGGTGGCATGTAGCTTGCTCCCGAGTGAACCCCTACGTACCAGGCTTTGAACGCATATCAATCCCCCCGCGCGCAGGTACAACCATCGTTCGTTGTGACCCTCGTCCTGTTATTACCCGACGTTGCGCCCAGTATCAGCCATTCACACTCCCATTCAGCCGGTTATAAAACACCGGATGTGCTCTCTTCATTGCACGCAATGCAGCTACTCGACATGCTTCTATGCGCCGAATTCCTGGTACCTGGGCTGAATCTCGCCCCTCCCCGATCTGAACGGAAGCACCCTGGAGGTCGGTGTGCCCAAGACCTTCACCCTGTCACCGCAGAACAAGGCGCGCGAGTCCATCATCCGAATCGACCCCTTCTGGATATACACAGGGATACCCGTGAATCGGCCCCCGCCGCCATGGTGCTTTTGGTGCAGTGTCACCGAGCGTACGGCCGCCCCCGTGTTGTACGTGGCGCTTCGTGTCCACCATTCCCCGTTTGAGCAGCTGAACTCTAATCAGAACCGCATCACCATTCACACGTCCTCGCTCAAGCAGGTGCGTGAGTGCGTCATCAGCTCTCATCAGGAAATGACGCCAGGGAGGATGGGAGGGGGGGAGCGAGGGGTGTATTGGGGTGCACACATCGGTATCCACAGTCTCCGTCGGCGCGCGGTGAGATTAATTTTCAGGGTGGACCCTCGCGTAAGCCGGATCGGCGACCCAACGGGCCCAGATAGCTAGCTTGCATGTAGATGGGCGCCTTATCTCATCAACCCCCTACCAAGCAAGGACCGCGCACCCGTCCACCAGCAGTCGCGGCCAGGTCATGCAGCAATACCGGCCACCACACCAGGTTACTGAAGCTAGGATTCACCCTCCTGGAAATGGCGCCCGTATTTACTCTCCTGGAAACCGCGACTAACCCGCCGAATCACTTGGCGGGCGGGGTGGGGCCCGGGGGCCTTGGTAGTTTGCAAGGAACACGAGGATGCACAAGTTCTGTCGTACTGTACTGCATACAAACACAGCGTGATTTGCGTGCGGGGTTGGTTGTTTCGAGGCAGGTCAGGCAGTTGCATTTGGCCCACCGCCGTCCAGGTGTCAGTTCGGGGATCAACTGCCAGGGTCGGTCGCCGCATCGGTCGGTCGCTGCATCGCACACCTACGCACGCAGTGCTGGATCCCGCCATGCCATGTACGCCTTCGCAACGGCGGCTCCACTCATCAAGCAAGGGCTGGACGACCGATCGATAGCACGGGGCGACGGGACTCGGCACGCGCCTGACCTCGCTAGCTACCGGTGCCTTCCCGAGGCTGGGGAAGTGACATGCGTAGCAGCCTGTCCACTGTAAAATATTTAAAAACGTCCACCGCCCCCCTCCCCACCCCACACACACACAGGACTTGAGCTCTAAACAAACATCTACTCTGCAATCTCAGCTTTTCACCGCGGGCACTTCATTCCGGTCCACACTCCCGGTCGGGCTGGTCTTCACCCTGAACTCCATCGGCACCGGCAGCAACGCCACCGCCTCCCTCACGGTGTGCCGCGCCGCCGGCACCACCGAGGCCCTGGGCGGCGCCTCGTGCTCCGACGGCCGCGACAACGACTGCGACGGACTGGTGGTGAGTGCGCCGCACCGACCGCCGGGGGCCGTTATCCACCTACCTGCCTCCCAGGCAGTAGGGGAGGTAGAGATTCATTGCTTGGGGCCTGGAGCTTCTCGCCTGGTGAAGTGGGACGCATACGTGGGGTACCACACACAGTGGGCCTTAGGAATGTTGTTGCATGAGCAAGGACTGAGGGTGGTGGTATTGGAAGCATGATGACAGCGCATCAATGTACGGCGGGCGTGGCTGGCAGCGTACGTACCCAGCTGGACGCGCCTGGGTTGCCCGCCGTACATGATGGGTTCCGCGGATGAGTTCAATCCGCCGGCCGCCGGCCGGCCGGCCGTCCGATGGCCGCTGCTGTACATGAGTACGTCCCGCGTACATGAGTACGACTCCGCGGCCGCTTGCCCCAAACAGGTTCCCTTACACGTATTGCCAGCAGATTCAGATGCAGTCCATACTGCCCAAAGGCATGCTCGGGATAGCCGCCCGCCATGTACGTAAGCCCGATACAGGGTCCGCCCTCGGCGGTGCCCCCTGTCGGTGTCAGGAATCATGCTGACTATGCTGCTGCTGCTTATCGAACTCCTCGGCTCGTTGGTGTACCCACATACAAGATGATCAGGACCCAGATTGCGAAGGTGTGGCCTTTTCGCCGCCACCGTCACCGCCACCTGCAAGCCCGCCGTCTAGGTCGCCACTGTTGCGGCCGCCACCGCCGCCACGGACGGTGTCCCCATCGCCGCCGCCGCAGCCGCCGCGGCAGCTGTCCCCGTCATCAGCGCCGCCGCCGCAACCGTTGCCGCAGCCCCCATCACCGCCGTCGCCGCCGCCGCCTCGGCCGCTATCTCCGTCACCGCCGCCGCCACTGCCACGGACGCTGTCCCCAACACCGCCGCCGCCGCCACCGCCGCCGCGACCGCTGTCCCCATCGCCGCCACCGCCGCCGCGACCGCTGCCCCCATTGCCGCCGCCACCGTTACCGTCGCCACTGTCGCCCTCACCGCCACGGCCGCCGCCGCCAGGGTCACCTAGGTCACCGCCGCCTCCTCAACCGCCATCGCCTAGCCCGCCACCGCCGTCACCATCGCCACCACCGCCATCGCCGCCACCACCTTCTCCTCCGTTGCCACCACCCTCACCTCAGCCGCCGCGGTCCCCTAGGCCCCCTAGGATTCCGTACTCCCCTAGGGTACCTCGTACGCCCCGGAATCCACCGGTACTGCGGCAAGAGGCATATAAGCCGCCGAGGCCGCCGCGCTCTCTTCCAAAGTAAGCCGAAGGTGACAACGAACGAACGCGAAACAGGGCTCTCCTCCAAGTGAAGGAGAGCCCTGTAGAGCCAGAAAATAGAATAATGACCGGCGGCGAGAGGTCCATCCAAGCATATGGCTGATGTGAGGAGGGGAGTCGGCGGGCCCATGTGCGTGTCTATCCCCTGACTTGACGCGGCTCTCAGCGCTCACAAGTGAAAGCCGCAGACGTTACATATCCATCCAGGACGTCGTGCTCCATTTGGACGGAGAGAAAGGGCAGGGTTCTGCGTATTGGGTTGTGCGTGGGTGGTAACAGGTTGCATGAACTGGCAGGGCGATGGAGATGCCTTGTTATGGTGTATGAATTGCGGTCGTGCGTTGCACCTCGTCGCCCTTTAGAAGCGCGGGTCTGTATGTAGGCGTGTGCTATCCAATTCGGCATGAAGATCGATGCCCTCCGGTGACACACGCAAGCAAGCCCCCAACACAGAGAGAACACCGCGCAGAGGCCTCTCCGTTGGATCCCCAGGCCACATTTATCACCGTCGTTTGGGTCCTTACGGTTTGCTGCGAGGGAAGACTTTCGCGTGCGGCGCACCTACCATCGATGCCCTCGCCACGGGATTGCTTGCCGGTGTCATGTCGCGACGCGACAGCGGTTCACGCACCCGCCCCGCAGGTACTGCACATCAGGGTGTCGTGGAGTGGTTGGTTGATTGATTGTCGTCAGCGGGTCGTGGGCTCCTACCTCGCTATTGTTTTACCCATCCAGCATTACGAAGCAAACAACGTTTTTGCTCGGCATGGTCGTGTTGGCTCTTGCTTCGGTTCCGCAACAGCATACCGTTACGGGTATCCGGAAATTTATTTTTTAAATATTCTATACCCTGCATTACATAGGCAAGGATGTCTACGTTTCGTCCAAACGTACCTGTCCATAGAGTTAGCATCGACGATCAGTCTTCGAAAGAGCCACGGCCCCAAGAGATTCTTGCACTCACAGCCTAAAATACACGTGAAATATAAGATTGATACGATTGTAATGAAATGCGAGAGCATCAGCCATTCTTAAAAAGGCTTGAAAAGTATGCTGAGTAAATACTTGCCGTTACCTGCAAAACCGCCAATCTCCACAGTGTTCTTGGCACATTTTATGAAACATGAAATGTACAGCACTTCAGATTAAATAATTGTGATGTGTTGTCCTCTCAGCGACCCGCTCTCGCTCGCCCACCAGCAGTGTGACCCCTCAAACAAGCGAACAAAGTGGCATGTTTGAGTATGATACAAATGAATATAATTCTGCGAATTTTCATTATTGATACTTCACACAATGGTGAGCGCATGGGAAAAGTGCCGTGGGAATCGATCGGCGCTGCTGGGGCTGTCGCACTTCCAACGCCCCCGAATCGCACCCTGGAAAAAGTAGTGCGCATGTTGCTCTTTGAATCATGAGTTTTATACTAATAACTAGATTGTGCCTTTTGGGTGGGTTCGCGGGGTGCCGTACGTTATGCTCTACCTACAAAGCAGGCATCCATACAGTCGACGTCGATTCTAACCAGCGGAACATACAAGGGAACTTGCCTGAACTACCTGAACAAGAACTTTGATAGCTACCTCGACAACGCACGTGCTGAGATTGCTAGGAATGCAACGTATTTTAGATCACTGCTAAAAGTGATCGTCGTCTTGCCAGCTGTATATAGTCGCGAACTGACCACTAGCCTACCGATCGACAAGCTAGCCCACCCGCCTCCTGTTCGTGATGGTGGAGACAGAAAGGCGTCTAGCATCCCCGTTCATTTTGCCATTGCTCCTGGCGTTGCTGCTGACGCCGTCGCTGTGCCTTGCTACCTTCACATTATTGGACGCCCTTGCTGATGATGGAGGTGAAGGGGTCCATTCCGTGGTGTCAGGCAAGCGGTCGGTGGCACTGTCATCGAATGTGCATGTACGCTTTACTCATAGCGAGCGCCGCCGCGAAGAAGTTGTAGTTGTTGTTCTAATGACTGATGCGTCCTTGCGTGGACGTACGTACAGCAGCTGCCGCCATCGATGCCGCCTGATGACACAGGGGAACGGACGCATGTTTCCTAGAATCCCACTCAACCGTGCGTATCTAGTCCTGACTTGTGCAACATAACATGTTGCAACATTTGTGCATTCGCTTGATTGCCACATACGGTACGCACATGCATGCATTACCTTCGCTCTGCATATCTGTCATCACCCATGACTAATAATGATGCTCACCCACGCCCTGATGAGCCATCTTGCCCGCCCCGAACTCCTTCTGTGTCAACGTGCGTTTGCTGCTAGCAGAGTCGTTGCCACAGCCCAGCCAGACCACCGTTGGAGCACCGTTCCTCCGACGTTCAGCTGCGGAAGCGAATAAGCCCTCACGGATCTGGAACATCTCCACTGTCGTCTTCGTGATTGATGCAATGTGCGACAGATGGGCCGATGTCGGCGCCGTTGATCCCCAATATTTCCAGCCTTACTTTTTCAACAGACCCGACACGCTGCCCGATGCCTACACGCTCCCAAACATGTGGTCGTACTGTTCTCAAGGAATGGTGCAGATGCCCGGCCCTCACCTGGTCCTTCCTGTGACGGTGAGCGGTCTGGGGTCTGGGGTCTGGGGTCTGGGGTCTGGGGTCTGGGTCTGGGGTCTGGGGTCTGGGGTCTGGGGTCTGGGGTCTGGGTCTGGGGTCTGGGGTCTGGGGTCTGGGGTCTGGGGTCTGGGGTCTGGGGTCTGGGGTCTGGGGTCTGGGTCTGGGGTCTGGGGTCTGGGTCTGGGGTCTGGGGTCTGGGGTCTGGGGTCTGGGGTCTGGGTCTGGGGTCTGGGGTCTGGGGTCTGGGGTCTGGGGTCTGGGGTCTGGGGTCTGGGGTCTGGGGTCTGGGGTCTGGGGTCGGGGGTCGGGGGTCGGGGTCGGGGTCGGGGGTCGGGGGTCGGGGGTCGGGGGTCGGGGTCGGGGGTCGGGGTCGGGGGTCGGGGGTCGGGGGTCGGGGGTCGGGGTCGGGGGTCGGGGTCGGGGGTCGGGGGTCGGGGGTCGGGGGTCGGGGGTCGGGGGTCGGGGGTCGGGGTCGGGGGTCGGGGGTCGGGGTCGGGGTCGGGGGTCGGGGGTCGGGGTCGGGGTCTGGGGTCTGGGGTCTGGGGTCTGGGGTCTGGGGTCTGGGGTCTGGGGTCTGGGTCTGGGGTCTGGGGTCTGGGGTCTGGGTCTGGGGTCTGGGGTCTGGGGTCTGGGGTCTGGGGTCTGGGTCTGGGGTCTGGGGTCTGGGGTCTGGGGTCTGGGGTCTGGGGTCTGGGGTCTGGGGTCTGGGGTCTGGGTCTGGGGTCTGGGGTCTGGGGTCTGGGTCTGGGGTCTGGGTCTGGGGTCTGGGGTCTGGGGTCTGGGTCTGGGGTCTGGGTCTGGGTCTGGGGTCTGGGGTCTGGGGTCTGGGGTCTGGGGTCTGGGTCTGGGGTCTGGGGTCTGGGGTCTGGGTCTGGGGTCTGGGGTCTGGGGTCTGGGGTCTGGGGTCTGGGTCTGGGGTCTGGGGTCTGGGGTCTGGGGTCTGGGGTCTGGGTCTGGGGTCGGGTCTGGGGTCCGGGCGGTCGGGGTCCGGGCTCCGGGCTCCGGGCTCGGGCCGGCTCCGGGCTCCGGGCTCCGGCTCCGGGCTCCGGGCTCCGGGCTCGGGCTCCGGGCTCCGGGCTCCGGGCTCCGGGCTCCGGGCTCCGGGCTCCGGGCTCCGGGCTCCGGCTCCGGGCTCCGGGCTCCGGCTCCGGGTCGGGGTCCGGGCTCCGGGCTCCGGCTCCGGGCTCCGGCTCCGGCTCCGGGCTCCGGGCTCCGGCTCCGGGCTCCGGGCTCCGGGCTCGGCTCCGGGCTCCGGGCTCCGGCTCCGGGCTCCGGGCTCCGGGCTCCGGGCTCCGGGCTCCGGGCTCCGGGCTCCGGGCTCCGGGCTCGGGCTCCGGCTCCGGGCTCCGGGCTCCGGGCTCCGGGCTCCGGCTCGGGCTCCGGGCTCCGGGCTCCGGGCTCCGGGCTCCGGGCTCCGGCTCCGGGCTCCGGGCTCCGGGCTCGGGCTCCGGGCTCCGGGCTCCGGGCTCCGGGCTCCGGGCTCCGGGCTCCGGGCTCCGGGCTCCGGGCTCCGGGCTCCGGGCTCCGGGCTCCGGGCTCCGGGCTCCGGGCTCCGGCTCCGGGCTCCGGGCTCCGGGCTCCGGCTCCGGCTCCGGGCTCCGGGCTCCGGGCTCCGGGCTCCGGGCTCCGGGCTCCGGGCTCCGGGCTCCGGGCTCCGGGCTCCGGGCTCCGGGCTCCGGGCTCCGGGCTCCGGGCTCCGGGCTCCGGGGCTCCGGCTCCGGGCTCCGGGCTCCGGGCTCCGGGCTCCGGCTCCGGGCTCCGGCTCGGGCTCCGGGCTCCGGCTCGGGCTCCGGGCTCCGGGCTCCGGGGCTCGGGCTCCGGGCTCCGGGCTCCGGGGTCCGGGTCCGGGGTCCGGGGTCCGGGTCCGGGGTCCGGGTCCGGGCTCCGGGTCCGGGGTCCGGGTCGGGGTCCGGGGTCCGGGTCGGGGTCCGGGGTCCGGGGTCCGGGGTCCGGGGTCCGGGGTCCGGGGTCCGGGGTCCGGGGTCCGGGTCCGGGGTCGGGGTCCGGGGTCCGGGGTCCGGGGTCCGGGTCCGGGGTCCGGGGTCCGGGGTCCGGGGTCCGGGGTCGGGGTCCGGGGTCTGGGGGTCGGGGGTCTGGGGGTCGGGGGTCTGGGGTTCGGGGGTCTGGGGGTTCGGGGTCTGGGGGTTCGGGGGTCTGGGGGTCGGGGGTCTGGGGGGTCGGGGTCTGGGGGTCGGGGGTCTGGGGGGTCGGGGTCTGGGGGTCGGGGGTCTGGGGGTCGGGGTCTGGGGGTCGGGGTCTGGGGGGTCGGGGTCTGGGGGGTCGGGGGTCTGGGGGTCGGGGTCGGGGGTCGGGGGGGGGGGGTCGGGGTCGGGGGGTCGGGGTCGGGGGTCGGGGTCGGGGGTCGGGGGGGGGGGGTCGGGGTCGGGGGGTCGGGGGTCGGGGTCGGGGGTCGGGGGTCGGGGGTCGGGGGGGGGGGTCGGGGTCGGGGGGTCGGGGTCGGGGTCGGGGGTCGGGGGTCGGGGGTCGGGGGGGGGGGGTCGGGGGTCGGGGGTCGGGGGTCGGGGGTCGGGGGTCGGGTCGGGGGTCGGGGGTCGGGGGCGGGGGTCGGGGTCGGGGGTCGGGGTCGGGGGTCGGGGGTCGGGGGTCGGGGGTCGGGGTCGGGGGTCGGGGTCGGGGGTCGGGGTCGGGGGTCGGGGGTCGGGGGTCGGGGGTCGGGGGTCGGGGGTCGGGGGTCGGGGTCGGGGGCGGGGGTCGGGGGGTCGGGGTCGGGGTCGGGGGTCGGGGTCGGGGTCGGGGGTCGGGGGTCGGGGGTCGGGGTCGGGGGTCGGGGGTCGGGGGTCGGGGGTCGGGGTCGGGGGTCGGGGGTCGGGGGTCGGTCGGGGTCGGGTCGGTCGGGGGTCGGGGTCGGGGGTCGGGGTCGGGGGGTCGGGTCGGGGTCGGGGGTCGGGGGTCGGGGTCTCGGGGGTCGGGGTCGGGGTCGGGTCGGGGTCTGGGTCTGGGGTCTGGGGTCGGGTCTGGTCGGGGTCTGGGTCTGGGTCTGGGTCTGGGGTCTGGGGTCTGGGTCTGGGTCTGGTCTGGGTCTGGGGTCTGGCGGTCTGGTCTGGGGTCGGGGGGTCTGGGTCTGGGTCTGGGGTCTGGGTCTGGTCTGGGGTCTGCGGCTGGGGGTCGGGTCTGGGGTCTGGGGTCTGGGGTCTGGGGTCTCTGGGGTCTGGGGTCTGGGGTCTGGGGGTCGGTCTGGGGTCTGGGGTCTGGGGTCTGGGGTCTGGGCGTCTGGGGTCTGGGTCTGGGTCTGGGGTCGGGGTCTGGGGTCTGGGGTCTGGGGTCGGGGGTCTGGTCTGGGGGCTCCGGGCGTCCGGGCCGGGCTCCGGGCTGGCTCCGGGCCTCCGGGGGCTCCGGGCTCCGCTCCGGGCTCCGGGCTCGGCTCCGGGGCTCCGGGGCTCCGGCTCCGGGCTCCGGGCTCCGGGCTCCGGCTCCGGGCTTCCGGCTCGGGCTCCGGGCTCCCGCTCGGGCTCCGGCTCCGGGCTCGGGCTCGGGCTCCGGGCTCCGGGCTCCGGGCTCGGCTCCCTCCGGGCTCCGGGCTCCGGCTCCGGGCTCCGCCGGCTCGGGTCCGGCGCTCCGGGCTCCGCGGCTCCGGGCTCCGGGCTCCGGGCTCGGGCTCCGGGCTCCGGGCTCCGGGCTCCGC